>JBCAUA010522563.1:0-16843 GCA_038406235.1 Peronia verruculata | reverse complement strand
ATCATCATCATCATCATCATCATCATCATCATCATCATCATCATCATCATCATCATCATCATCATTTTACAAAACAAAAATATCTTAAAATTAAGATGACCGTTCACCGGCAACTAATTAAATACATTAAAAAAAGTGGGAAAACAATATGAAGAATTTTGAATTGAATTATTAAAATAAACTAATGTCGCTAGCCAAATTTTCTAGCCCGCTTGGCTCTTTGTCGGGGAAATCAACATCATCATCATCATCATCGTCATCATCATATCATTTTGTAAAGGTGTCTTAAAATATTAGACGACTGTCCACCGACAACTTATCAAGTACACCAAAAAGAAGTAACCAACGATTTAATAGAACTCGATATGGTAGAAACTGAGTCATCTATCCAAATTATGAACATGCTTGGCTCCTCACCAGGGCAATCATCATCACCATCATCATCAGTTGGTCTGCTATAGGTGACACCAGGAAATGAATAACATGAAAGAGAAAGAAAGAAAGAAAGAAAGAAAGAAAGAAAAGAAAAGAAAGAAAAGAAAGAAAGAAAGATAAAGAAGAGAAATAAAAAAGAAAGAGATGAAAAAAAGAAAACCATAACCAATGTCTAAAAGAAAGTAAAAAAGAAAGAAAGAAAGAAAGAAAGAAAGAAAGAAAAAATCAAGAAGACGAAGGAAAGCTTTGAAGGAGAAGGAAATTGGAAAAATATAGAGGACTTTAAAATGATTCTACTGACGGACTTTAAAAACGTAACGCTTGAAAATGATTCTACTGACGGACTTTAAAAACGTAACGCTTGAAAATGATTCTACTGACGGACTTTAAAAACGCAACACTTGAAAATGATTCTACTGACGGACTTTGAAAACGCAGCACTTGGAAATGATTCTATATAATATATTATCAAGTGTAGCGTCCGTCAGTAGAAATCATGTTCTAGTATTGCGTTTTTAAAGTCCGTCAGTAGAAATCATTTTCTAGTGTTGCGTTTTTAAAGTACGTCAGTGTATTTGGAAGGAACCACAACTTCAACAACGTTCTACTATGTCGTTGTTTTTGTTACAACAATAATAACATTAAAACAACAACAACAACAACAACAACAACAACAACAACAACAACAACAACAACAACAACAACAACAACAACAACAACAACGCTAAAGCAATAACAGCACTGGCAAAAACCATAATAACAGTAACAACGATGCCGGTGGGTTAACTGAATAGTCCCCTCCTCTCCTCCAATGTGTATGACCTAATAGTCTTGTGCGCAGTTATGTGTTACGCACGGAGCGGTCTCTTTAACCCTTTTCCGGCCAGGCAAACCTCCTGCCTCTTCTCTGCCGTCTGTTCTGTGACACCATCAGTGGTAGGTTCTGGCTCTTACAGAGCTGAGATAACCATATAGTCATCAAGATAAACTATGTGTTTTCCTTTGATGGAAGTTGCAATGGCCAAATCTGAGAATTGGCCTAATTTCTGGAGATTGAAAAGACGACGTCTGGAGCTCAGCCAAGGCTGGAAGTAAGAATGGTTGGTTGGTTAGTTGATTGGTTAAATAGTTGATTGGTTGGTGAGTTGATTGGATGATGGTTTGATTGGTTGGTCGGTCTGTTGGTTGGTTGATTAGTTGTTGATAGACTGGTTGTCCATCTGTGGATTGGTTGATTGTTTGCTGGCTGGTCGGTTGAAGGTGATTGGATGGTTGGATGGCTGGTTGGTTGGTTAGTTGGTTGGTCAATTGGCTGGTTGATTGATGTATTTCAAGATACTATACATTCATTTTGGCATCCCCCTTTTGTGTTCAAATCCACTCTTACAGGAACGTGCGTGCAGGTGTAAACTCAAGAGAGCCACTGAGATGTAGCATGTAGTTAACAAAAACTACTGTAAGCAGAACTAAAATATTCAAAAGATTTCCCAGAAAAGCTAACGCTCAGCGACTTTGGCTTGCTGGTCAAATAATTAAGGAGCACAGTCTCAATGTTCACGAATTAGCCAGTGTTCATGAATTAGCCAAGTTTCAATCTTAGTATGTAACCAAGTTTCAATCTTAATACTTAACCAAGTTTCAGTCTGAATAATTATGTAACCAAGTTTCAGTCTTAATAAGTAACCAAGTTTCAGGCCGAGTCCTTCGTTTTTCAGTCTTTGTAGTCACCTCCGTCGAGATAATCACCCCCAGGAGGTTGAAAGGCATACGGAGAACGTAGCGTTTGTAGGCAAAGGGTTAAAGGTGTGGAGGTGAATGGAGGAGGGTATAACGGTGACAGTGACAGCAGATCCAATGTCTCGTCTCCCTGCCCAGGGATTGCGTTACCAGATGGCGATAGCCTGTCGGCAGCACCCGGTCCACCTCAGATTTCCTGGCTCACTTCTGGTGGGATATACGACAATATACCCCCAGTTTTTTTTTTTTTTCACACTATAATACTCACCGTCTCGTAACTCGGAGGTTTGTCTCCGAGCTTAAGGCCGAGTGCGAATATTTAATTTATGACCACCCTGTGCTTGTGCTTTCCGAGGCAAAATGTGCTGTGCAGGTTAAAATACAGATTTCCTGGGACACTTGTGTGAATATCCTGCCAGCTCTTCCATGTATATTCGCATCTTGCACTAGCATCCTAAGTTGTATAGTCCGTTTCTCGTACGGGTATAAAGCTGAGTGCATGGTTTGTGGTCCCTGTGTTCTGATCTTGTACTAACAAAAGCTAAAAGCGTTGTGCAGCGTAGATTTATATGTGTTTGGTCTTAGGTCATGTAGGTTGTTGGAATTAATCGTATGACTTATGACAAACTGGTGTTTGGATTAAATATTCTGCAGATGGCCTCTACAATAGGGCCTGTGATATAATACCAATGAGAAATGAGCAATTTTGACCGTCAGCCAGATTACCTCTTTGCGGAGTACAGTAGGTATATCACAAGCATTGTAAAGAAGGAAAATATCACTTTTTTGCTGCCTACGTGAAATACTAGCAACTAAAAATTCTGAAAAATTCACCATATAATGAAAATGTTTTTTTCTTTTCGTCAAATTTTTTTTCATAATTTGTTGGCATCATGTGTTTCAAATAAAAAGAGAAAAAGTGATTTTTTTTTCCTTCTTTGTAATGTTTGTCCTACACCTCATGTGCTTGGCAAAGGGAAGTAACCTAGCTGGCTGAAAAAAATGGCTCATTAGTATAGTTTTTAAAAATTGACTTTCAATGGAACCCCCCCCCCCCCCTTCCTTTGTTTTTTTAAATGGAGACTGAGCAGCTCCTCTTCATTCTCATTTTAATGGCTTGATAAATAAAATGTTTTATTTCTAAAGATGGCAGGTCCACTCATGTCTCAGTGATCATTTAAATCTCATACGAAGCAAATTTTAAGCTTTTTAAGTTACATTTGATCACGATCGTTAGTGACGATCACATAATTAGAAATGATCACATAACACAATAGTGTTATGTTATTTTTTTGGACCACGGTTGTGGACAGTTGAGATAACCACCACTACAGGAGGTTGAAAAGCTTATAAAAACATAACCACAAGTTACATTTGGTCTTGAACTGGACCGTAAATCTTGGCTGAGCGTGCAGGAGAGGAGCAGCTTTTAACTGCATTTTTGTATATAATGCACCGACGGACAAAGCTGAAAAAAAAAAATTACTTAACATTATATAGCCGAAAAATCATTACTTAACACGTCATCTCTAGCAATTTGCAAATTTTTATTGCGTGTTCTGCTTTGTTAGGAAACAATTATTTCATTGTGAATCGGCCACGGATGAATGCAGTCCGGAACGCTCTGTTTTTGTACACAACTAAAACGATTCTCTATGAAAGGAGAAATGAACACCAACTGAACCCATTTACAACTCAACTCTGTAAATTGTTTGCGGGTGCTTAAATAAGAACAAAACTTCTATTGAGAACTTCACTTGAAGTAAATCAGACAACTGGCATCGCTCATTGCCCATATGATTTTATGAAATGCTGATCAAAGGACACTACTGACAGATCACAGATGTTTCTTCGAGCTTATAGTTCATGTGAGTTTAATACAAATTCTCATCCTGGGCTATTGCTGAGTCGCGCAGACAGTCGAGTCTTAAGTTGACTGGTTCTGACAGATTACTTAACCACAGGTGAGTCCATCTCTTCTTCTTCCTCTTGTTCTTAGTTATTGAATCTGTCTGGAGTCATAGATAAACCTCCTGTTATTGAACAGCCCATTTTTCCCGTCCGTCACCCTCCCATGTGTGGACAAGCTCCTGGATTTCTGAATTGATATAATTGAATTCCTTTAAGGCAAAATAAGGTAACACCCCCCCCCCCCCCTCGAAATCCTCGATGGTCAGCTGGAGTTTGAAATTAGCTGAGTTTTACTGCAAAATTTAAGATTGGGTTTGGATTGTCGACGCCAACTTTGGTTGATCAGGGTTATCTCTTACGAGTTCATTGTTTCTGATGTTCACTCAAGGCCAAGGTAGGTGGAAGTTGGTCCGCAAATTCGGCACAGTTTAGCAGGCAAATGGCAAGATGAGCATCCCATTCCAAAAGCATATAATAATGGATGCTTGGTACAAACGATGAATTTATCACAGTCATAAGCCCGGGGCTCTCACAGATACAGTATGTATTGCAGTCGTCGACCAAGAAGCAACTAAAACCACAGAACTAGAAACGAAGTAAAGTACCGCTAAAACAAATAAAAGGTAACAGACAAGGGTGGCAGAGATGCACAATGATCTCCTGACCCTCAGAATTGCATTAATGAACAGCTTGAAAGAAGCCCAAGACTCAAAGTTTCTAAACAAAAATGTTTTGCTCTAATTTTAAATATTACTCCATGAGACGAAGGCATAATTCTGAAATTGATTTAATACTTGCATTATAAAAAGAACAGCTTCAGCCAACGTCGTAACCTTAGGGTCCAGGTACTCAATAAGAAATCAGAGACAGCAACATCGAAGAAGAGTGAAGAATGATATCCACTTGTATTGCAAAACGCGGAAATAATTTACGTTGCTAAGGACTGGGTGACCACCAGGCGGCCGCCCTACATGCTCACCAGGAAGCAAAGAATGTAAGCGAATGGCTCCTTTGGGTCTGTCAGAGCAACACATTGTAAAGCTTTTAGAACATGCGCAGAATGGGCGAGTGTTGTGTTGTGTTGTGTTGGGGTTTAACGACACATCAGCACGATCACGGCTATATTGTGTGAGACATGGTAAGATCTGTTAACATGTCAAGAAGAAAAGAGGACAGAAAGAGGGGCAGAAGACAGGAGCAAGGAGAGAGAAAGGGAAGAGATGTCTCCCTTGGAATGTCGAGGATGGCACTCCATGGAAGCTGTGTAATGTTGCCTGTTATTTGTTAATTTTCAGGAGAGATGGAGGAAAGCTTGTTGATGACTTTCTTGCCTTTTTTTGTTTTGGCTGTTGTTTCTGTCTTACAGTATAAAACACTATGACAAAGCATTGAAAGAAAGCGAATACACAAGAATCAGATGTCTTTTCCACAAACATCTAAATATACACAGCCCAAACAAAAACATCTTCTGCAAACTCTCATTCACCTTTGTTTGTTTGTTTGTTTTTTTTTTATTTATACACATGAAATAACACCACTCATAGAAAGGGGAATTCATAACTCTTTACAAGCATCCATATACACAGACAAAAGAGTGTTTACAAACTCGAATTCGCTTTCGTTGTTATTTTGTTTTTGGGTATTCACATTTGACTGTTTGAAAGTTTGTACCTCGATGCATCCGATTACAGCACATGGTTGGTTAGTAGTGCAGTGCCAAAATAAGTGACATTCTATTGTCTTGTTTGGATGACTTTTTTGCTTTTAGCCGATGCTTCACTTGAGACGATGTGAAATGAAGCAAAGATGTATGCGGGGGGGGGGGGGGGTAGTGGAGGGCCAGAGAGAGAGAGAGAGAGGTGACCCAGAGAAAGGCAGATGTGATGAGAGGGGAGAAAGGGTTAAAGAGGGGAGAGGGATACAAGAGACAGAGACAAAGAGAGGAGAAAGAATAGACGAGATAGACAGATGGGAGAAGATAATGAAAGGACACGGGAGAAAGAGAGAGAGAGAGAGAGATGTGAAAAGGAATTTTTGACCGCTAATTTGCGCTAAGAGAGAGAGAGAGAGGCATTAAGAGAGAGTGAGTTTGAACGAGGGAGAGGGGAAAGAGAAATAGAGTAAGCAAAAATGAATACGTTTTTTAAAAAATGTGAAAGAAAGATAAGAATAAATATTACATGTTACGGCTGGATGAGACAGTGTTGTCTTCTTGTGCTCAGGCGTAATAGAACAATGGATGAAATGCGTCCAGTTCACAAATGGTCGCGCTTCTTTAGACACTAGATGTCCGTAATGTCAAACAATTTTCGTTCATCCATGGTGGATTATTCTTTTCAGTTTATGTTTTGATGCAGAAATAAACTTCACAACATTCATTGCGATCATTATCACCAGAAGCTTTGAAACTTTCTAGAGCCATCTGGACGCCATAGACAAATCTAACCGTGTCACTTGTTGGACATGTGTTAGTCTGCTCTAGGACCTGGCAGAGCCCGCCCTTCTCCCAGGCAAGTTTGAGTTATTAATGTTATTTTTTCGATAAGGATTACCTAATCAAAGTTTCTGAGCTGCATTTATTTGAGGGATCAACAACACGGCATGCACTCATGCGGTCTTACGTCTAATTACTATGCAATACTAACCACCCTTGGTGTTGTTTGACTTAGGTGACGGGTAAGGTATTCTGCCACTATGCCATTACTGTGTCTGAAGTTTGTCAGCGTGAGCTGGTAGATATTTTGGTACTTCCGCCGAGGCATTATACACATACGATTGGAGTTTTGTCTTTCTCAGAAGCGGCTGAATTCTTGCGTAATGATTTTTGTAAGCGAATGTTTTCACCGTTTTGACACTTCTTCGTAAGTTTATTTCTGACAAAAGAGAAAGCATTCATTTTGGCGTTTCCCCCTTGAAATGCAATGGCATTCTGCTTGACCAGACTTATCATTTTTATTTTAAACCTGTATCACTGCTTATCTTATAGCAGTCTTGCTGATCCTGCGTATATATATCTACGTATTGTGGCAAGCTTGTGTATCGCATACTGTAGTGTTGCTGAGGGGCCGTCGATTGCAGATCTTGCTGATGGTCAGTGTCTTGCAAATTCGTTTATGGGCCAGATATTTCAACTTTAATGGTGATTATATTTTTGCAACCAAACTGATGTGCTTGCTGTGTAGTGCAATCCTGCCAAAAGGCCGAATTTACAGTTCTATTTTAGTCGTGTGGGCGGGTCTTATGATAAATTTTACAGTCTTCCGAGTGGGCTGGATATTACTGTGTTGCTGAAGAGCCATAGAAACATTTCTGATGGATCTTATCTTGTAATCTTGTTAATGACCGTATTTCAAGTCTTGTTGATAGTCGTATATTGCCGTCTTGCTAGGGGCCGTGTATTGCATCTTTGCTAACATGCTATATATTGCAACTTCCTTGATGGAGTGTACACAATAACTTCCCTGGTGGGCCGTATGTTGCAATTCTACGGATGCACAGTTCATTGCAAGTTTGCCTCTGGACCGTATGCTGCAACCTTGCTGACGGGCCATTAATTATTGCAACTGTGTCTGTGCTCCATAAAAATCTTACAAATGAGATCCCAAACATTAATCGAACTAGCACAAGCAGAGTAGAATTGTCCCTTCCTAAGTTGGCCTATATTGGATGTATGCGGTGATGTCTACCTTAAAAAAGACCGATATATCTTGGGTGGGCGATACAGTACACAATGCGAAAAAGTACCAACCTCCACTAGAAGTGTGCAGTGCTAGATTCCACCTAGGTACCCATCTCCCCCGAGGGGCCCCAGGGGTTTATATGTAGGTTCTCTGCTCCCAGCTGCAGGCGGTGTAAGGCCGCCAACGGTGGAGTGTCTCTCATGTTGTGTTATTCTCGACATTCCAGGGTAGACATCTCTTCCTTCTTTCTCCTTGCTCCTGTGTTCTGTCCCGCTTTCTTTCCTCTCTTCATATTGACGTGTAAACTTATCTTGCCTTATTTGACACAATATAGCCGTAATCGTGCCGATGTGTCGTTAAATAAACCCCAAGACAAACAAACAAACAAACAAACCACCCAGGAAGGAAGATGTGGGGAAAGAGAATCTTGTCATTGTAGATCAAGGAGCTTATTATACTATTACACTGGAGAGCGGACTCATGGTGTCGCCTTAACAAAACACCCTGCGTCTTGCGTGCCAACGCCGGACCCCATGGCCATGGAGGCGTTGCTATTTTGCTATGCTTGATGTCCTTTACTAATCACGGAGTTGGTCACTATTCTGATCTAGTGAATCTTATTCAAAGTACTTGACTGACAAATGCATAATTTCTGAATTTCAGAACAGAAAGTTTAAACCAAAAAATAAATCATGTCCGTTTATGTGAACAAGCTTATGTAAAAGATCGTTCACTGGTCTATCATGAGATAAAAAATCTATCGGAGCTGTTGATGGCTGGGGTAAATGTTTTCATTGAATAGATTATTTCATGTTTTGTTGTTTTTGCCTTCCCTAGCAAACTCAAGGACATTTAATGTATACAAATAGAGGTGAAAATTGTCACGGTCATATCGTGAACACAATAACCCAAGTCAGTTTAAGGCTGCTTTTATCCTTGTGCGTGACGCGTGGCTGCGTCGCCCGAAACTACGCGCCGCGCTTATGGAGACGAAGCCTAAGCTGTTTAGAGAAAAATAACCATTAAGCCGTTATGCGCAGAGTTACGTCGATATTTGGATAAAAAGTAGCAAGTATTATTAAATGTTAGATCAACGAAATAACATATTAAAGACTGTTAATTAACTTACTTGTGTGGTGATGATTATAGTTACAAGGAAGTCAAATTTCCTACTCTAATAGGATTTCCTACTTTTTCGCTGTCAGTAATTTCTCTGTTGATTCCAAATCCGGTATTATTTACCATTAGCGTACTTCAGTTTTATGTGTTGCTAAAGAATATGCCAGGAACTTTTCCTACTTTTTCATGTAGACAGATTGGTGAGCCGTTATGCGCAGAGTTAATCAGATTTTGGTTAAAAAGTAGCATTAAAGATTGGATCAACTAAATAACATACTAAAGACTTTGAAATTAATTTACTTGTCTGGTGATCATTATAGTTAGCATCATAAATCAAAACCTCATTTTTTTAATCTTAGTTTTTATCTTCGCCTGGATGATCGTCGAATGACTGAAATGAACTGCAGACACAATCCACGTTTTAAACATTAGCGCTTGTAATAATATTATGACGTAGTTAAATGCCATCGATATGAGAAATTAACGATGCGAAAGATTTCACAACTTTTGCACCAGAAACATCACTTCAGTGCGCACCGCGTTTTGCACACCGATAGACCTCTGGAATGTGTTAGTTCGACCAGTTTTAACCTTTCCAGCTCATAAACCTAACCCATTGCACTCGAACATGGCCAGAAAAAATACATTAAGCAAAGGAACACTTGCAATTTATCACTGATGTTCCCGATTATACAGATTTTTTTTTTTCAATTTAATTCATTTGAGTTGAATTTCATTCTCGTCCGTCAATTAAATTAATTCTACTATTATCTAACTGAAAGGTGTTAAGATGATGTTTTGAAATTGATTATGTACATATGTAAATATGTATTTAATAATATTAATACACTAAAAAAAAAAAAAAGCAAAAACGCTTTATATATACATATAAAATGGCAAGTAAGCTAGTACTTCTATTATTGTATAACAAACATGTTGGACTCAAAGAAATAAAGAGATTTGTGTGTTTGTGTTGGGGGGGGGGGGGCGGAGAAAGCCAAGGCGTGAAGGGTTGAGGCGGTGGGAAAGCGACGACAAAGATCTGGCACATGCAGAGAGACAGAGAAATTATGAAAGAGATAAAGGGGTTGGCGTTGAAAAGTTGTGTTTTTGTTTTGTTTTATGGACCAAATCTGAACATAGGATTTCTATGATGTTTGTTGCCTTTTCAAAATGCTTAATGGTCTGTAAAACGGGCGTCACCAAAATGATAAATATTTTGGCTCCATTGCATTTAAAAAAAAAAAAAAAATCTTTTTTTTTTTCTTTTATGTTCATATCTGAAGATTTACGTAAACTGACATTTTATGTAATTGTTCCAAAAACAAAAACTCTTTCGCAGGTGATGAGTGTGATTGTTTTTATGTTTTATTTGAATACATCACCTTCGGTGTGAACCTTTTGAAGTGTCAGTGTCGGGAGAGGTATTTCTATAGTTAAGCCATTCTTCACCAGACACGCCGTCTTGGTCCAGGCTGTTGGTTTTTTTGTTGTTTTTTTTTTTTTGAGGCTGTTTGGCTAAAAAGAAATGTGATTTCCATGTGTTTTATTATTTTTTTCTTGCGATTTATTTGTCTTTGCTCTTTCGGGATGGAAGTACGGAAACATGTGGTCCTCATCAATATCGCTCTTGTAAACATAATCTGTTCTTGAGAGGATCGCCAGTTGTCTTATTGGCTTTTCAGTATTGCCGTTTTCATTTTTCTTCCTCTCCTCCTTTATTAAAATAATAATAATAATAATAATAATAATAAAATAAAGTTGCTTCCATGCTGTTGAAAATGATGTGCTTGTTTATCAGAATGCGAGTTTTACGACTGCTATGACTGGACATAAATCACGAACAAGGAAAAGGACATTATCTGCTTTCTTCTGTCCTAATCGTAAAATGAGCGCTCCCACTTTTAAGAAGATATTTTAACATTCGAAGTGACTATACTCCGGTCTCCCCGATAAATAACGAATTGACTATACGTCAGTCCCGCTCATCGGATGTACATGGTAGTGTTTGGGTGGACTTGCGCTGGTCGAGGGTCTCATACATGTTAGCTTAGCTTTAGGGAGGATCGTCACCCGCTCGTCGGACCTACATGTTAGCGTTAGGGTGGACTTATGCTGGTCGAGGGTCTCATACATGTTAGCGTTAGGGAGGACCGTCACCCGCTCGTCGGACCTACATGTTAGCGTTAGGGTGGACTTGCCCTGGTCGAGGGTCCCGGCAGGTTAAGCCAGCGGGACTGTTTTATTATTTGGTAACTGTGGTGTTAGTCCGGGACCGGAGTATAGCCACGGCCTTTAACATTTTGTCTAACTTCTTATAGTTTGCTTCCTTTAAACTTCAGTTGCTCGCGAGAGACGTTACGAACGTTGCCCTTAACTATTTATGTCATTCAATACTTTTATCTATGTGCTAGAGAATGTTTTCTCTTGTTAATCTTTCTTCACAGGTCGTACATATTTAGGTTTTCCGAAAGAAGTCATCTTTCAGTTGAAATACTGTGCTAAATTCATAAGGGACAATTCTTCTGTGCATTATTATGCTAGGTCGATGACTGTTTGGGATCAGTCAAGTTTATGCCTTTCTACCTTCTTTTTGTACCAAGAAAAATCCTTTAGCATCAAAAATCGGATGGCAGTAAAGTTTGTTATTTGTTTGTCTAGTTGTTTATTTACTAGAAGAGAACCCATGGCTTCCATGGGAGATTTTTAAAAAAAATATAGGCCAAGCCGACACTGCCCTGAGACTCAAGGCATATGGCAAGCGTGCGCACCTCTTTGTCGGTATAATGGATGATTAAATTGAATGTTACTCAAAGATGGTTTGGTGTCTTAAACGCCTCACTCTGTCGAACGTACAGTTCAGATCCAATGCTTTTGCGAGTTTACTATTCAGTTATTTTCGCCTTTTTGGAGCAACGTTGAACAATTAAGCTTTTTTTTTTTCTGTATGTGAGCCGAAACACAGATCCTTTTGCAATAATATTATGTGCCAAATTTCATATGAATATATTTAACAGTTTCCTATCCCATAAGCCTTTTATGGCTTTGTTTCAGATTGATATAGTATAGATTTATTTATTTATTTATTTACTATTTATTCATTTATAATCTATGTATTCATTTGTTTTTTTTAAAATTTATTTATCTATCAATTTATTTGTTTACCTCTTTATTTATTTATCTATTTATTTATTTATTTATTGACCAGAAATACCCTGGGGAGAAACAATTTTATCCTTGGAAAAGATCTGGAAGCTGTAGTGCTAATAAGGATTCTGTTTTTGTAAGAAGAAACTTCAGCCAAATAAATCAACCAAAATGGCTCGCTTATCGCAATATCTAAATGTGGAAGATTTTGCTGCTCTACGTTAGGAAAAGTTTTGTTCTTGAACTCAATGCACCCTTCCCGTCTCGTCCCTGTCCCCTCGACCCTTATTCTCCAGTGTGTCAGGGACAGAGACTTGAAGCTGTTTGTTTAAACATTAGCGAGAAGATCTGTGAGACTTCAGCCCCCGGGCTGGGACACCCTGCCCTTTCCTGACGATTGGCTTTCCCTCCCAGTGATTCTCAAAACTGCTCGCTTTCAAAGTTGGTTTGCCTGAAACATCTTAAGGTTTGTACACACTATTCTATCAGATGAAAGAGAAATGGAATGCACCCACCATATCAACTTTCGGTTCATTTTTTGGTTCCATTCCGCTATTTCAACTTGCCTCACAAAGTCTCGTTTTGCCTACATTGTTCAATTTGCAGAAAAGAAAAGAAATCGGAACTCCAGTATAGCAGGTCTTCGCCAGCTGCAGTTTTTATCGAATGAAAAGGAAGTTTGTCTTATCATTAACACCTGCCTTAAAATTACCAATATTAAAAACAAACAAACAAACAAACAAACAGACCGACAATAAAAAATAAAAACCGGAAATGTAAACATCAATAAAAGAGAATAACAAAAAGACAATATTTGTTTTAGATTTTTCCACATAAAATAATAGGTGCAAAATTTTCACACAATCTGACTCTCCTGTCAAATTCCTTGGCTGAACTGCCTTAACATGAAAAATGAAAATATCCCTGTTCGAGTTGCATGGCACGAATTTGATAAAATAACAAAAAATAAAAAAACCCGTACGAGCTAATCAATTTTGTGTAATTTTTCTATACAGTGTCAATGAAATAGGCTTTCAGATTCTAGACGTCAAGTTGAATTCAGAAAATTAAAAGAGTGTAAAGGAACCTTTAGGAAATAAATAAATCAATATATATATAAGGCATGCGTCGATGCTATGAGTGGTAATTGTGATGGCATGAAACTTGAAATGAATTGCAGCAGTGGATTACCGACTGCTGAAATACGCCGACCGGCTGCTGGAATACGCCAGCCGACTGCTGGAATACGCCGACCGACTGCTGGAATACACCGACCGGCTGCTGAAATACACCGACCGGCTGCTGAAATACACCGACCGGCTGCTGGAATACGCCGACCGACTTCTGAAATGCGCCGACCGGCTGCTGAAATACACCGACCGGCTGCTGGAATACGCCGACCGACTGCTGAAATACACCGACCGGCTGCTGGAATACGCCGACCGACTGCTGAAATACGTCGACCGACTGCCGAAATACACCGACCGGCTGCTGGAAAACGCCGACTGACTGCTGGAATACACCGACCGGCTGCTGAAATACGCCGACCGACTGCTGAAATACGTCGACCGGCATAGTGTTCACTCCAGGAAACACCGGGGTTGAGGTTCATGAGCGTCTGCCTCTGAGTGACAGTGTGAAAAATGTTGCAGGTTCGAACACGACCCGGGTGTATAGGAAAAAAAGTAGTTGCCGGCCTTTTTTTTTTTTTTGTTGTTGTCAATGACTCAACAGTCACCAGGCCTTTTATGTAAAGAAATCCGATGTTCAGTCTTCTCCGATAAGGGTGAATATATTTCGGAAAACCCGTGTGTATGTTATGCATATTAACAAAGAAAGCGAAGACGGCGCTGTCGGAGCAGACATCTCCAAATCCCAAATTTCCTTCCACAAAATGTCCTCTTATCAGACTGGACACGTTCTAAAGTCCAGAAAAACTTACTTTCTTAGGTTGAAAGGCTGCATACATAATAAAAACATAGTTCTCTCCCAAGCTGTTTGTAGCCAGCGACGATTAATATCATCGATCATGGACTGGCCGAAGTTGGAATCTTCACCTTCCACTCTGGCACTCTTTTCTCTCTCTCTCTCTCTCTCTCTTGCACTCTCTTCTGCAATTTTCTCTCTGTTTCCGATCTTTTCCAATTCCTCCCAGATATCTGATCATTTTATCCATACTTTGTTTCTGTTATTTAACCTTCTTCTAGCTACTTTTTAAAACGTTTTATTCTTTCTCAATTTCTTCCATATTCTCTCTCTCTATCTCTGTCTCATCTGCCTCCTTTCTCCTGTCGCACTATTCTCTTCTTCTTCCTTGTCTAGATAGAGACGTCGGGGCGCTCCCTGATTAGTAGTCCACTATCTAGTCTTCTCCGTCTTTTAGGTTTCCCCATACAGATTCTGTGTTCATTTTTGAATGTTGTTGGACCATCTTTGCCTCTGCGTACCCTGTTTTTGCTCCCTGTAACATACTGATCATATCCGATCCAATCCACGTTATCGAAAGCCTGCATCTCTCTCCAACCAGGAATGTCAAATTTTCTACTTTAGTAGGATTTCCTTCTTTTTAGCTGTCAATAATTTCTCTGTTGGCTCCAAATCGGGTATTATTAACCATTAACATACTTCACTTTTACATGTTACTAAAGAATATACCAAGAACTTTTCCTCCTCTTTCATGTAGACAGATTGACATCCCTGCCTATCCTTACTCATTTACACATTTCCTCACTCCCTGCCCAGCCCTTCTCTTTGCCTCACATTCTCAGCCTCTCGCGTTCTCTCATTCACACGTCTTTCAACCTCCTGGTGGAGGTTATCTCGCCTCTCATCTATCAGTTTCTTTCCCAAGCATTTTCTTACATTCCTCATTTATCAACTCCCCTTGTCCTCGGCCTGCCCACCTTTCGCCCTCTTCCCGGCTCGCATTTTTCTTTGCCCTTGCACTTGACATTCTGCGAGCATGCGCTAAATCCATTGTATAATCCACATTATCCACGAAAGCGATGGATGTCACACAGAAGAAAGCCATGTTTACACGCACCAGTGTGACTCACCAGCTCCGATTTTTACCTTGACAAAATGTCTTTTGTCTTCACCGTCAAGTTGTTCGTCCACCGATTCAAAGATTATAATTTTCCTCATTATATAAAAACAGCTTAATGACGCTTTAGTTTATTCTATTGTCTCTAAACTACATTTTGTGCTCTACTTGTCAAGAGAGAGAGAGAGAGAGAGAGAAAGAGAGAGAGAGAGAGAAGAGAGAAAGAGAGAGAGAGATCTGTTCGTGTTGTAGTAACAACAGTTAACGCTTAAAAGCATTTGGGGTGCCTACTTTGTTATTACTTAATAACATAATGCATATTATGTCGAATGGAACCGAGATAAAACGTTCTAGAATGACTTCGTTTGTCACCGGATCGGCTTTTTAACATAACTCCAGAGAGAATTTAAAGAGATGGCAAAAGTAATTGGCGAAACGGAAATTTTCCGAAAAAGAGCCTATTTGTCAAAGTGCCGCCCATTTGACAAATTTTTTCCGGTACGTAGAGACTGTTGCACTTTTCTTGGCGATTCTGTCCCCGGACGTTGTAAACTAGAGCCCATTTTTTAGAGACAGATTTTTTGCTGTGTCCAAGGACATCCGTAATGCTCATGACATTGTCATGCGGTTTAGTTTGGACAGGAGGAAATGAAAAAAAAAAAAGTTGGCTAGGAATTTGCTAGGTGCAAAGTGAAGTGAGAGATAAAAAAGGAAGGGGATGTTTGAAAGAGAAAGAGGGGGGGGGGGGGAGGCAGAGAGAGAGAGAAAGAGAGACGGAAAAGATGTGAGAGAAGCTGTGAGAAGGAAAGATTCAGAAGAAGAAAAGAAAGAAGGCGGAGAGATTAACTTTAGAAAGAGAGACGAGGGGTAGAGATAGAAAGACAGAGAATGGGCAAGATACAGAGGAATAAGTGAGTGAGTGAGTGAGTGAGTGAGTGAGTGAGTGAGTGAGTGATCTTCTGAATGAATGAGTGGGTGAATGAGTGTGTAAGTGATCTTGTGAGTAAGTGAGTGAGTGAATGAGTGACAGAGCGAGGAGTGAAAACAAGTACAAGAGATCACGATTTGTAACCTAATTGTTAGCGACACCAGTGCGGAGATTGTTTTCGCCCCATCGACCTCTCTCTTTCTTCCTGGTCCGCTCCCGGATGCGCTGATAGCCATCGAGTCTGGTGTTATTCTCCGCACTCTGACATCCACTACTTGCTTTGATCCGGTTTCTCCCTGGACATCGTAACCTCGGCCAGGCATCAGGATTTCGACGAGATTGTTTATTTGTTCCTCGGTCTGTCTGCCTTTATGATTTCTGTCGTAAATAGATCAATGAATTCGTGATAAGAGCTTTAACGTAGTTTCTGTTCTTTCTCTCTTTGTCCCTGTCTCTTCTTTCTTTCTCTTTTTTTCTTCTTTTATTCGGTTTTATTTGCTTATTTGTTTCTTTCTTTCCTTCTCTTTTCTGTTTTCTTTTTCTCTCTTCCTTTTTTTCTCTCAGCCTTCCTGTCTTTTTCTAGTGCGTTATTTCTCCCCATCATAATTTTCACCTCTCTGTCTCTCATCTTGTTTTGTATGTCTGCCTGTCTGTCTGTCTGTCTGTTTGTATGTGTGCTTGTCTGTCTGTCTGTTTGACTAACTCTCTCTCTCTTTCTCTTTGTCATTTGTGCTTATCTCGCATATGGCTCTCCATCACCTGGATTCTCGCTCACTCACTCACTCACTCACTCACTCACTCACTCACTCACTCACTCACTCACTCACTCACTCACTCACTCAC
>JBCAUA010522231.1:0-16847 GCA_038406235.1 Peronia verruculata | reverse complement strand
AATTGTCGTTTCGTGAACCCCCCCCCCAAATTAAGTTTGTTTGTCGGAAAGTCGTTAAAAATGACCAAAAATGGCCATATATCTTCATTGCCTGTGAGGACTTCTGACTCGTTTGCCGTGGTTGCAAGACAAATATTCTGCATGTCTCAGTTTGTGAGTTTTTTTGTTTTTTTTTTAGTTCGTCTCAGTTTGTGAGTTTTTTTTTTTTTTTTAGTTCATCCCTTCATGCTCTGAACCAATCCAGGCTGTATATTGAAACTCAGGTATTATTTGTGATTTTACTTTGATCGTTCTCCTTCTAAGGCTGAGACAGCCACCATGTAACGAGGTTGCAAAGCTTACCAAAACCATAACCTTCTAAGGACAATAGATGTCTTAGTCCTTTGCATGTTATTGGTTCCTTACCCAGTCATAATGATTGCACATCATATAAAGAGACTATGTTAATCATAAGGACTGACTTACTTACCATTGCAGGCTATGGAAAAAGTCTCACTTACCAGTTTCCATCAGTTTATACCCAGCGTACTTCTGTCATAATCAGCCCTTTGATTTCACTGATGGAAGATCAAGTTCATGGTCTACAGTAAGTGATTATTTTCTTTATTGCATCCATGTAAAGTAAATCATTTTTTCTTTCTGATTACAAATGTGACAATAGTGAGTGTGAACCAGAATAAAACAAGAACATTCAAGCTTGCATTTGGTGTTTTTCATTATGAAAATGCTTCATTCTACTCCGTATTACTTTGTACATTAGATTTTCTGCAGCACATATCAATTCTGTTACATTGTTAAACATGTCAAGATCACAGTAATTTTATGCCAGTTTGGTGTGGGATCTTCTCATGTATATTTCTTCATTGATGAATTACACAAAGTTTTCTGTTGTCTGTCAAAAAATTTCAGTCAAATGTGGATAGTGTAGTAACTGAATTGTCACATTCCATTGTACTGGGATAAATTTATGTCTTTTAATACAACATAAAAGCATTGGCAATTTCTTGGATTTTATATTTGTGTTTGGTAATTATGGTTAAGAATAATAATTACCTTGCTAAGGACTGGGCTTAATTTCAGCGCAATTCCTCCCAGACTGTGCTATTTTGGCCATTTTTAAAACATCACAGACACTTTCACAATAAAGCTATGGGCATCAAACTTGGCAAGTTGAAAGATCAACCCTTGCCACTTAGGATACATTTACTCTAGCTTTATTGGTCAGCTAGTTTTGATTTAATGTATGGACATAGAAAATGGTGATAAAAAAATTAAAAAAAAAAAACTTTTTTTTTTCATTGGCTTTGCTCCATTGTCTCACAAAGTACATCTAGATCAAGCCCAGTCAACAGTTATGCTATTACAATAACAAACCTGTACGACACTGATGTCAGACAACCAGAAATTAAAAATTTTATAATCTTTATTTACTTTTACAACTTGATTCTAACACATTAATGGAATTCTATCACATCTTTCGCACTTCTTCTTGTTGACATCGTTCGAGTTCATTGAGAGCAAAGCTCCCACAAGATGCGGTTAATAGTTTGCCAGAGTGATCGTTCTCTATGAAAATGTGGATAATTTGCTTGCAACATGGTCTGAATGTTGAAAAAAAAAATTGCTGCGTAACCACTGAGTTATCTCGCCCTTCATCCTGAGCATCTGAACTTGTAAAACGAGATATCTCGTCATTCGTCCTTTGTGAGTTAAGACACTTTCTTAATGTAAAAATTTCTATCTACTGTTTTGACAGCTAATCAGTATTTACTATTCTATAGGGCATCCAATATTGAAGCTTGCTTCCTAGGATCTGCTCAGGAAAATATGTCGGCAGTGAAGGCTGATGTTTTTGCAGGGAAATTTCGCCTTGTTTACGTCACCCCAGAATTTGCCGTAACTGCCATTGATGACTTTAAGAGGCTGGATCACCGAGTAGGTTAGTCGTAGTTTTCAAGAACAGTGCCTAGAAGTCAAGATAGCTCTTTAGGATTTTCCTAGCACTTTTTATAGTGCCTAGAGTAGAATGCATCCTGCATTAAAATTATGCTCTCTGAATGGGATTCATTGTGCCCAACCCTCCAATTACTTCCCTTTGCCAGACATAAGCGGTGTTGAGCAAGCAGTGTAAAGAGGAAAAAAAATCACTTGAATTCTTGTCATTCGAAAGACTGATCACCAAAAACAAAAAAACAAAAAAAAAAATCCAAACAAACAAAAATAGATAAAAATAAAACAAGAAGGAGAAAATGTTCTCTTTGTACCATAATTTTTGTTTGATTTTTTTGATGGTGGCTGTTTAAGGCGAAGGAGGCAAAAGTGACTTGTTTCCTCTTTACGCTGCTTGGCAACACTTCTTTTGTCTGGCAAACAGGTAGCAGGACTGGGCAACAATCTTATATTTTCATAGAAAATTCAAATTAGACATTTATTGACAACTACTTTTAATAACATGGTACATGATACATTACTTTACACAAGTAAGATAGGTCATAGAATTTTAGAGATGTTTTGAAGTTAAATTTTACTCAAAATATTTACTTTGGCTCTCGTTGTGGAAAACAATTATCTTGCAGGCATTGACTTGATTGCTATTGATGAGGCTCACTGTGTGTCTCAGTGGGGTCATGACTTTCGGGCATCCTACCGGCAGCTTGGAATATTGAAATCAGAATTTCCAAAGGTAATATCATTTAATTGTTGTTTAATGAAAAAAGTATTGGTTGAGCATGAAATCAAAATGTCTAAGGAATTGATAGCATTTGTTTTTATATGATTCACTTCTAAACGATTGCTTTATTTTATTTTATTTTATTTATTTATATATTTTAACTTTTTTTTTTTTTTTTTGTGTGTGTGATTAAGAAAAGAATTTTGTAATACTAGAAGGATGTATGAAACTGCAGCAAGGAATTGGCTCTCTAGACATTGGTTAGTTTGTTCTTTCCTGTAGATTTTTTTTTTTTTTTTCCCTTTTATCCCGTGTCTTTTGATGACTCAATAGAGTCAGGACCTCTGTATTCTAGAGTAAGTGATTAGGGGCATGGAGAAAATGATTGTAATTGTGCTGTTGATGTTAGTTTTAAACAGTTGTATTTCATGGTTTTATTGTTAAATTTTTCATTAACTATGTTCTTGATTTTCTTATTTTAGAAGCACTTTTTGTGACAATAGAGATATCAATGCAATTTGCAGATACATTCATAATAAGAGCAGCATCACCCACCATTCACTTTACTACTCACTGACATTGCCACACACACAAATGTATCTGTACATCTATAACTATCTATCGATCTGTCTATCTATCTTCACCCTCCACACACATGCACGCATGCAGACGCACACATACACACACATACAGGTTTGAGTGGGAGAAATCCAAAATTCCGTTTAGATAAAAATGGTAATTTGTTCTCGAGTAGTTAGTAATTATCATTAAGTACTACAAGTTTCTGAGAACTTTCGGGAAGGATAAGTTGCATTTGGTGAAAAGGAAAGTCCTTACCATATACTACTGTCACCATTCCCAGTATTGAGGGGTATAACTCAAAATTTTCAAAAATGGAATTTGTTGCATTTTGTCCTGAAACCCTTCATATGTATCACTGCCTTGTCATCAGACTTGACTAAGTCCAATAATACTCGTACTATTGTTTGAAAACTGTTCGAAAAATTTCTTAATCATTCTGCAAAATTCATTTTCCTGATGTTCAGCCATGGAATATATCTCATATTTATCTCGGTTACAGCCCTTTTTTAAAAAAAAAATTTTCTGCCCGAGTTATGGTGAGTCTGAAGATAAAGCTATTTTTGCCTCTGAAGTGATGGTATACAGTCAGTGGAGTCAGCTTTGACTCTAACCACTGTAACCCGACACAATGACAGCACAGAAAGCTACCAAGAGCTGACACATTGACTCATTTGTTTACCTGCCTTTCCTGATTCATGTTTCAGTGCTTCCATTTTTTAATCCAATCCATATTCCACATTTAATTCTCTTTTTCTAATGTCTATAACATGGTCAGTTTCGTGTGAAAGGGAGCCAAATATTGGAAATTTGAAAATACTAGCACCTCACACAGACTGTACTGTACTTGTCTTCTTAATCAGATCCCTATTTTGGCATTGACTGCCACTGCAACCCTGGAAGTGCGGAACGACATCTGTTGCAGTTTGAAACTGATCAGTCCGAACATGACATGCACTGGATTTGACAGGTAAATGCACACACACAAATGAGGGAATTTCTCTTAATTCTTTCTATGCCAAGAGGTTTTCTAGGGCTGTGCCAGAGTATTTTAAATGTGAACTGAAACAGTTTGAAAAATAATAAAAAATCGGATGTGAGGTCAGTCAGCAAACCACAGCAGTTTGTTATTTTTGCGAAAAAGGAATATGAAAGAATTACTGTTCATAATGACTAAACAATAATGTACGGACTATTGCGACCAAGTTTCCCTATTTGACCAATTAAATTGCATCATTGGATTTGATTGGAACATTGAATTAGAACTTGCAGATTCTCTATCTATATTCTGGACTACAGACTCAAGAAGAGAGAAGTTCTCTGCCAGGCCAAGTGGCTTTGGATTTAGGATCAGGGTTAGGTTTAGTGTTCAGTTTAGTTTTTACAGTTGGGGTTAGGATTGGGGTTAGGTTTAGGATTAGAGTTAGGGTGAGGGGTAGAGTAGGAGCGAGATAAGAAACAGGGTTTAGTCATGCGCCATTGAATATTAATATGAGATGAACCGTTGATGGAGCGAAATATATCCATATAATATCCATAATATGTAATAATATTGTAATAATATCTAAAAATGTATCCATAATATATGGCACATTCACATTACAGGCGTCTTCTCTTGAAGTAAGCCTATACCACTGATGGCAGAAATGAATCTCTATAACACTCATGATTACCCTTTACATGTGTGGCTCAATTCAGCCATTATTGTTCACAAATGGACAAAGAGAACATCTGCAGAGATCCAGACCCGGGGCCATAAATCGAGAAATGGAACAGATTAGTGCACAACTCACCAGGAGATGTTCTGATGACCCCAAATAGAGTTAACTCTTTGACTACTATGAGCCCATACATCAGTTTGATTTTTGGCATAGAAAGCTACCGCAAGCCAATACATCGGCTCAGTTTGTTTTCCATCTTTTCCCAGTTCATGTTTTAGTACTTCTATATTTAAACATCCATGGTTTTGTTTCAACTTTGCTCATAAATTCTTACTCTATACCCAGTTTCCTTTTCAGTGGCATATGATATGATCAGTGTTGTGTGAAAGGGAGCCAAATATTTGAAATTTAAAATAACCAGCATTGCCAAAAAATTGACCACTCTTGAAATGGCTGGGTGAAAACATGGAAAATAACTTGGTAGTCAAAGAGTAAAGGGCTAGGAAGAGAAGAAAAGAAGAGGCCATAATTAGGCTAATGTGCCAGTAAATAAAAATCCAGTTCCAATATCAATCATGTTATAATTTAAAGTTCTGTTCATTACCACAAACAGGCAGTATAAATAAAACTGAGGATGGAAAAAAATTGATATGTATGGAACTGAGGAAGAATAAACTGTGTAGTATAAATGGAATTGAGGATAGAAAAAAAGAAAAAAAAAGAATAGTATAAACAGAATTGAAGAAAAATAAACTCTGTTGAATGATAATGGCATTTATTAAAATAAATCACAGAGCTGTATGGCTATTGCTATAAAGACAGCCAAATTTTTTAAAAAGCCTAACTTGTGATGAGTGCTACTGTATAATGAGCTATTTCTTTCAATACCGCTTATTGCTGTGTAGTTAGAGATTTTATAACACATTTCTTCCATTTTCATAATTTTCACAGGCCAAATTTGTACCTAAGTGTTAGCCCAAAATGTGGGGACGTTAAAATGGATTTTGTGGATCAGCTGAAGAGAGACGGATACAAGTATTATTTTGACGGCCCTACAATCATATACTGCCCAACAAAGAAGATTACGGACGAAGTGTACCAGGCACTGAAAGGTAGGAATATTAGAATTAGTAAGCTGTAGATGAAATATGCAGCAGTAGCATAAATAGAGAAATAAATCGAGTACAATGTTTATATTCCATATAAATGTTTGCTGAACCCTTTAATTTTCCATTTTGATTCAACCTGAACTGTTCAAAATGCCTTTCACATCTGTAACATCCCAGATTGTATTCTCTTATGTCATTGATGAGAGAAATTATATAACTGATTTGCTATAAGATGGCTAATTTTTCATATTTACAAAGGGCGTAGTGTTCATAAACAGATGCAGAACATAAATGGAATGTTAATGGTTTCAGGATTGCAGAAAACTGTTCATATCATCTGAATAATCTATTTTATTCCTATCTTACAGGTCTGAATGTTCCTTGCTTACCATATCATGCGTCATTGTCCCTGGCAGCAAGAAAGAAAGCACACCATTCATTTTTAAATGATGAGGTTCAGGTTGGTATACTTCAAAATACAGAGATTTGTTGTTACAAGGAAACATGTATGTGTTTTACACAAATTGCCATTTTGTTTCGCCACATATTCTTGAATACATTTAATCTTGTTGACTAACCCTGTGTACCCGTATTTCCGGTTTACCGGGATTTCTGAGTACTACTAATGGTTGTATTCCCGGTTCACCGGGATTGGGGAGGATGTGAGAAGACATGTGAGAATGAATGATCTCAGTGTAAAAATAACTATCCAGTCATGTACTTTAACATTATTTACTGCAAGCTCAGTTAAAATGAGGTCAAGATGGCAGTGACCATCTACACATGTTGTGATTTTATAGCAAAAATGATGTAAGACCTGCAGGTAGGAGCAGATGACCTAATTATAAACCCCTGGTCCTCTTGGGGGAGCACAAGGTGTTGTAAGGCTCAGGTGGGCAGGGTTCAGAGGGTTAATGTTAACTTGCAACTGTCAAAGGACCCATTTCCTCAAAGACATGCTCATTATGTTTTGTATTTAGAAGATGTCCCTTATACTATACAGTAAGGCAGAAAACTACTCAGTATACTTTAGCACTGTCCAAAATTTCATAGAAGCTTTTCATTTCATTCATTCAAACTCTGCAGACTGAACATTCATCATACCTGTAGTAAATGAAATTGATTGTCTTTATTGTTACAATATTTTCTGATGTGATGCATATGAAGACTTCAGTGAAAAAACCAGATGAGTCACCTTTTTATAAAAAATGAGTTATTGCTCCAACTTTATAAAGCACACTGCTAAGACTTATCAACCAGAAAATAATTTGGAAAAACCAGGTAAGTTTGGCTATCAAGAGAGTTTTTTAAAGGGTATACTGGGGAAAAAACCATAGACGTCTAAACTTTCATTTCTGATTTTCTCCCTTTGTACACTTATCTGATTTTTCTACTGCAGTCTTCATGTATCTCTGAAACTCTTTATAATTTAACCATATTTCTTCATTACAATGACTGTTTAGTAACTTTAGGGACACACTCTATATTGATTTTCAAATATTATATAAATAAGTAGTAAGAGATGTCACACTTTTATTTTGTCTGCAGGACCTAAAGTGTGTGCTCTTGAACATAAATATTTCTCTTTTCTGTAATGACTTAAAGTGTGTGCTCTTGAACATAAATGTTTCTCGTATCTGTAATGACCTAAGGTGTGTGCTCTTGAACATAAATGTTTCTCGTATCTGTAATGACCTAAGGTGTGTGCTGTTGAACATTTATGTTTCTCGTATCTGTAATGACCTAAAGTGTGTGCCCTTGAACATAAATGTTTCTCGTATCTGTAATGACTTAAAGTGTGTGCTCTTGAACATAAATGTTTCTCTTATCTGTAATAACCTAAAGTGTTTGCTCTTGAACATAAATGTTTCTTTTATCTATAATTTCAGGCGGTTGTGGCCACAGTGGCATTCGGCATGGGTATTGACAAGCCTGATGTGCGAAAAGTGATCCACTATGGAGGTTTGCCTGCTTGGTTGTTTGTTTGTTTGTTTTTTGTTGGTATAGAATCAGATGAAAACAGTGGGAATTTTTTTTTTTTTTTTATGCAGAAACACAATTTTCCATTAATTAGAATGAAAAGCTTTCTTTCTTTCTTTTTTTTTTTTTTTTCTTTTTTGTCATAAATTTTATTTTTATTTTTTTATGGGAAATATTTTAAAAAATTTCTTTTTGAATGATAATATGCATATTAATTAAAACATTTCATTGTTTTGATATTATTGTATGAATTATATGTCTGAATACTTATTTTGAAAACAGAAATTTCGTATTTTCTTTCAATTCTTTCTGTTCCTGTTCGGTATAGAGTCAGGAAAAACAATGTGACTTTTTTTTTTTTTTAAATAATTATGACAGAACATTTTACAGTTGTGAAAAAAAGTCTGAGAGACGATATTCCGGGTGATTTGAACTCCCCGAGTGTTAAACTGATATTTAAGATTTTGTCTTTATTTAGAACATTGATATAAATTTTTTTGTCAACTGTGCTACTTTGCAATTTTATGAAAAAAGCATACACACTAAGAATTTTGATGCATTTAATTAAAGATTTATTATATTGAGAATAAACCCATTGATAATTATGTCCTCTAATTTGTGATAGTATTATCTTTTCTGTTGACAGCACCAAAGGATATAGAATCCTATTACCAGGAAATAGGAAGAGCTGGCAGAGATGGGCTTCCTAGTCTATGTGTTACGCTTTTTGCCAAGTCAGATTTAAACATGTCCAGGTATGTCAATTCACAGATCATCATCAGTGACCAAAGTTGGTATCAGCTGTTTTAAGAGAATGGACTTAAACTGCTTTGAACAAACATTAATCTATGTTCAGGCATGTGAATCTACAGACAGAAGGTCAGCCAGCCTAATGGGCATGTGCGAGGAAACACCAATCAGGTCAAATATGACATTTATTTTTTCATGCAAAGATCTAGATTTAGATCGATGTAGATAAGTTATTATTATTATTATTATTATTATTATTATATAGATTATTCATTTATTTATCTAAATGTGACAACAAAACAAATCAAAGCAAAACAAAAGACCTGCTACCTGTAGACAGCGATGGAAAATGTCATATAAAGCTATCTCAACATGGAACAGCAAGCAGAGGATAAACAGATTAAACAGATGTTTACAAAATTGTAGTTTGCGCAGTATGACGTCATATCACACATGTGCAATAGCCTGTTTGACCTTCTGTCTGTAGACACATGTGGTTCAAGCAGGTGTTAGTTTTTCAAAAAAGCAGTGACAAAACAGAACATGTGACCGTTATATGAGATTACTTGAGATGATTATGACTTGTTAGCATCATTTCTAGTAATACTACAATCCTAAGAAAGAATGACTTATTGTAGAATGATCATGACCGTTTCAGTGGTAATCTAAGCATTATATCTTTGAGACGTTCCCTGCCAATGTGAACTACAGCCATTTCTTTGGTTTTTGCATCTAAATGCCAATAGAGAGTGAAGTTCCATATGTAAGCTGATGCAGAAATGAGTTCTCATTAAAACTTTTGACATTTGTAAAGATACATTACCATCCAATCATAGATGAAGAACTGTCCAAAACATATCAGTGTAAATTAGAGCAGACTTTCATAAGAAATAGTGATCTCTCTTTCTAACAGAGTATGGCATATCGTTATAAGTAATAAGCCTCATTTCCTTCAGAAGCAACCATTAAAATGTGACAATGATCACAGCTTTCAAATTTTTTTGTCTTATTCCTGAATCATTAATGCTTATCTTTTCTTCTTTTTTGTTTAGAACTTCTCCAATTTTACCACACATTTGCCTTTGTCTTGATTTTGTCACTGTAATAAGAAAGCATTTTGTGGGAGGTCTTAAACAGTGTCGTAAATGAACATATGTAATATCATGTATGTCTTCCTGTTAATTTGATATTTCATAATGAATTTGTAACCAGGCATTTTGTCAGCAAAATAAAAAACGAAAGATTTCGAGAGCATAAGATGAGAATGCTGAACAAGATGGAGCAATACCTGACTACCAATTCATGTCGTCGCAGGTGAGATACAGATTTTATTTTTTTCTAGACAAAAGAAAAATGTCTGTCCTTTAAGATGGATAAGATTAAAGATCTATTTGTCCACAGAAGAACATTTCTTTCAAGTTGATGAGGTGCAATATACGACATGTACTCACACTAACATGCACAAAGACATAAATGTCTTGAGTAGCATCAAGATGGGATAGATTCGAGAAAAACTACTGCAGCATGATAAAGGTATCACTGAGAATGAAAAATGAATTTCTGTAATGCTTTTGATTAGTTTTCACTCACATTTACTTCAGTGGTTCTTAAACCTTGTTGGAAGTACTGAACCCCGCAAGTTTCATACATGCATTCAATGAACACTTAGGAAGTGGAAAAAATTAAATATGATTCTTTTCCAAATTCAAACATAGGCATACAAATATAGGTGTGTTTTGACCTCTACCGAACCCCTGAGACTGACTCACTTAATCCCTGGGGTTCGATTGAACCCAGATTAGGTACCACTGATGTACGGTATATAAAGGTAATTTTGATAAATTTGTGTAATCCTCAACTAAAAAAACATAACATAAAACAACACTTAAAATTGAAAGTGATAAAACTTTCTTTTGTGTTCATTTGGCTTGTATTTGCAGAATTCTGCTCTCTTACTTTGAAGCTGGCAATTTGGACGAGCTTGGTGGCACAGAAAACTGCTGTGATCGATGTCGGGCAAAGTAGGCTATTTGTTTTATTTTGTTTTAAATTTTACACAGATTTTTAGTGTGAAATAGGTTGATTTATTTACCGATCATAGTCTGTTATTTTCTTCCAAATTAAAGGCATAAGAACACAAAAAAGTTATCTTTCTTTATGCGTGGTCTGATCCAGACATAATTTGAACTTTCTCAAGAGAAAATTTGAAGTATTACACTTATTTTGAGAGTGAGTCAGGAAGTTGGAGGAATGTACCTGATAAACTGTATTAAATTTCTAGAGTTCATTGACAGGGGTATTGAAGTAAAGTAGCTACAATCCTTTTTCTTTTTTTTTTTTTTTAATCTGCTTTTGAAATGTATCTCAGAAGTATGGTCTTGCCTGTCACAACTCAGACTTTGTCTTTTTCCTGTCACTTTTTCCACCAGGATTATTCGCTTGAAACACGGTTTTGATGTCACAGAAACAAATGAAGGTCCAGTGGACTTGGCCAAAGAGGCAGCAGATCTCTTCCAGGCCATTCAGGTACTGTTTTGAAATAGATCCATGCAAGAGATTTGAGAGACATCTGATATTAGGAAATGAAAGAAGGCAGTGTCAAATGGTGACAGTTGAAGGGTCAAATGGCTGATCAGTTGGGTTTCTTTTGAATAATAGTTTGCAGCTAGGAGCGAGTTGATCCTGTGATACTCCAAGCTCAAAATGTTGATCTGTTTATACAAAACTCGTTCGATCTCAGTTTTTCTGATTCCAGTAGTATCTGTTTACATTTTTAGGGTAAGGATTATTTTTCTAAACCTTCGTTAATTTTTTTTTTCATCTCTTTTCAAGCCTATAGACACTCTTTTTATACCATTCTGACTATGAATATCACAGGTACAAAATTTCGTTTTAAAATGATGACTATTTTATGCGACATCAATTGGACATTAAAATTACTAAATATATAATCTGCTACTACTAAATATATAATATATATAATAAATATATAATCTGCCGAAGCAAAGAATGCAATGCTCATACCTAAAATAAAACCTAGGTTTAATTTCTCCTGATGAGTTTCTCATAATTCAGTCCACAGGAAACCGTTATGGTCTGGGTGTACCCTGTCAAGTCCTAGTCGGATCAGCTGCTAAAAAAACTCAGATGTTTGCATCAAGTAAAAGTTTTGGATCTGGAAAGTAAGTTTTCACATTTAAAAAAAAAAAATTTGCTGAAATGACTTCTTGTAGAAAGTTGATCTGGATGAATGAATCAGATAAAGGGTTTGGACAGTGGTTATGAAGTGCATGTGAGCATACGCTTAATTTTGTGGAAACAGTGCAAAGGACACAGAACTGAATAAAAATTTTTTTGATGTGAACAATTTAGAATCATACTTACACTTATCGATGCAGCTGTATTAGCATTGCTATCTATCCATCACCATTGTGCGTTTGCTGCAACTAGACATGGTTATGTTCTATATATACGTCTTTTAACCTCCTGGTGGAGGTTATCTCAACGGGTCTTTAATTAACAAAAGTAAAAAAAAAAAAAATATTAATTAAATATTTTAATAAATAATAAGATTAAGAAATAAATAAAATGAAAACACATTCTTTGATAAATAACCATCTCCAGGGTATATCGTACATGAGATGAGAAACTACTAACAGGTTCGTGAGCTTCCGGGTTTTTGTTACCTTTTCTGTATAATTCTGTCAGAATCTGATAAAGTTCATTTAAGTTTCTGCATGGTGAATATATTTTGCTTTGTAATTTCTATTTCAGATACAGGACCGTAAAGTTCTGGAATGCATTAGGTCAGTGGATTGTGTTACTTGTAAGAAATAATGTTTTTGATAACTTTGTTTTTTCCTTTTAACCAATATGTTATTGTTGCAAAATTCTAATTTGAAAGAGACAAAGCATCTTCTTTTGATTTATCTTTCTAAGAATGCAGCTGTGATCATTGAAAATGTTTTGTCCGAGTCATAGAATGTCCAGGAATATCAGTTGTCTTGCCACCCCAGGCAGATGAGTTGGAAGCAGCTCCGCACGACTTCGATCTATGCCTGTTTTTAAGTATTTTCCTTCTAGGAAACCATTTTTAAAATTTTGTTTTTCACCCAACGAAGATTTAACCTTTTTTAACCTGAAACAAACAAACATGTTGGTATCTTAGTCGCAACATAGTTAAAAACGCCCGTAAATTGAAATCACCCAACAGGACTGCTGACTCTTGTGCCCGGGGCGCAAGACAATTGTTGATTTTGGATGCAAATGGGAGGAGTGAATTGGCATCTCATCATACATTCACTTTTCATTATTGTTAGCGGTTGTGGAAAAACTACAATAACACAGAACATATTCACATTGTAATATGAATAAATAAATAATATGAACTCATTTCTCCTGTTTATTTCAAATTTCATTTATTTGTTGTTGTATTTCCAGTGTGGATATATATAGAAAAAGTGATGCCATTAACTCTCAAATATGGCGTATTTGTTTCAGAATCTATGTTACATTAGATATGACTAAATACCATTAATTTTCATATACCATGTACATATTTAAAGTACGAGAAACTTTCATTTGTTTTTGTCTAATAATTGACACTGTTTTGCCTCTGTGTGTAAAGGCAAGGCATTGATCTATGAGGGTTATCTGCGAGAAAAATCTATTCAAGGAGGTTTTGGATCAACGGTTGAAATGACTCCCAAGGCCAGGTCATGGCTGAATCAGGTCAAGGTGAAGAAGGACAACTGCGAGCTTCGCATTACACCTACTGGTGATCTCTTACAGGAACTTGAGGCTCAGAATAAAAAGTCAGTCTCTATCTCTATCAAGTGAGTTTTTTTTTTTTTTTTTTTTGTCACTTTGTTGATAGTATGAATTTATCAGGTGAAATCATACAGGAGAGTCCCATTTTCAGTACCTATCTCGTAAAAGGGCAGCCATACCTATTTAATAGTCTATTTCTTTTGAGTTTAATAGTTACAGTGAGAAGAATATTATATGCTTTGAGCTGATTTCTCTTTGTTTGTACTCCAGAATACTTATGATTAATGATTTTTGCCGAGAATTTTACAAGTTTTCTCTACCTTTTCTTGATACAGTGTTGTATTTTTGTCTTTTATGAGCATCAGTTATCGCTGTGTTAAATCCCATCATTGATACACAAACTGGAGTTGACAAATTATTTTACATCTATATTTCTCATATATCTGTGACTTAAGGGCGTGACATTTTGTCTGTTAGTTACATCATTACATTCAACATTTTCTAAGTTAATATTTTCCTTTCTCTTCCCCACAGGAGGTTTTCATTTTACCTTATTTTAATCTTTTTTTTCTGATTGTTAACTTATATGATTCAAGACTACAAGTTTTATAATCTCTTTAAGGTATTGAAGATGATAATTTAAACAATGATCAAAGGATCAAAAACTTCTATCACAGTCTCATATATAATTATCTTAAGATGTGACACAATGAAATCAGGCTCTGGTCAAATTTTGAGCATGTGGAGGTATTGGTATTACTTTAAAAATTATTCATTTGCTAGTCATTGTGTGAAAAAAGTTTTGTTCTTCCTCAAGTAAAAGTCAAGATTTTGGCAAATAGGGATGATGGGGGTGATCTGTTGCTGCAGCTGAATTTTGTGAGAAAACGGCAGAACACACTTTTATCCTTATTAATCCTCATTAGGCCATGCCACTAAATTACAATTTTTGGGCATTTAATCGATCTATTTCAGCAAAGTGAACTCACAAATGCATTTTTAGATTGATATAGATGGGTTTGGTGAAGAAAAAAAATGCGTTAAAGATTCATTCGCTGTTGAAAAGCACATGATATTTGCGGCTGCCTCAGTTTGACAAGCCCCTGATTTCATCGTGTCGCGTCTCATGTTCACTTTTTCCACTTTGTTTCTATGAACCTATATCTCCCCAGGCCAGCTCAAGTAATGGACAAAAGTCTGGTGCCCTCCACATCATCTGCTTCATCAAATGCACCAGCATCAGGAAGGGCCGGTGCTTCTCCGCCCTCATCTGCACCAGTTGATGAAAAAACACAGCGACTGCAGTCAGACCTCTATATCCAGTTGGTGAAAATAAGAAATGCAAAATCACAGGAGACTGGTTTTACACCTCACAATATTGCCAGCAACAAAGTCCTGTTGGATATGGCCAAGTTCAGGCAAGTGTGAAATAGATTATAAGATCACAGTTGAGACAGAATCTGCCAAAAAAAAAAAAGTATTCATGCTTTAGGAAAAACAGTTTGAGGAAAAAAAAATATTTTTGTAAATCTAATTCTTTTTTGTGAGTCCCATCAAATTTCAATCATGCTTTGTACATTTGCATGGGGCAAGACATGGTAACAGTGATTAAAGTCTGTTACAGTGCTTAAACTAAGTTCTCTCTTGAAGTCATTCCTTTATTTGTTTTCTTTATATATGTTCGGTATTGGTCAACCTTATTTGAAGTCCACAGTTTTTGTGATCTTGATAGGTTGACTTTAACCTCGTCAAGACGAGAGTGTCCAATCTTATCGGTATAGTGTCCTTGGTTCTGTTACCACCTATAGCCCTCTTTGACCTCAGACTTCAGTACTGTGAATAAATAGGGAGTAGGGGGTCTGTCTCTTGGCCTTCAGCCTTGCCATGGAGAACTGTCATTATTAGATTTCTTTGTGTGCTTCTCTTTACGTGATCAAAATATCTGTTTGCCAGATCAAGCTGATGCGCTGTTAAATCCTGACACCAACAAATAAACAAACACATCTCATTGTATGCCAATCAGTTTCAGCTCACATTTGTTCTTGTACCTCTGAGAGTTCATCAAGAATGCTTTAATTTGCTTTCTGTCTGGTCATTTGGCATAATGGGAAAACAAACCCATCTAGTAAGGAATATAAAGCTTTTTATCAATAATTTCAACACCAGAAATTCCTATATTTCAGATAAATAAACTGGGCTAATATAAAAGATGAACCACTATTACATGAAACAAAACTACATAGATACTTTGTTTCTGATGTATCTTCAATGGGTGAAAATAAGTCAATGACATTGCCTACATGTCAGTAATGGGCTGGTCATGAGCTAACTCTTTGACTACTGTGGGCCGACACATTGGCTCGACCAGCACAGAAAGCTATCACCAGCTGACACATCAGCTTGGTTTGTTTTCCTGCTTTTCCCAGTTCATGTTTCAGTGCTTCTATATTTCATTTTAATCCATATTCTACATTTAGTTCCCTTTCCAGTGGCATATAACATCATCAGTTTTGTCTGAAAAAGGAGCCAAATATTGAAAATTTAAAAGTTCTAGCACTGCCAAAAATGTTATCCTTTGAAATGGCCCAGTGAATACATGGAAAAACAACCTAGTGGTCAAATAGTTAAAGAGCTTTTTCAAAACAAAGAAACAAAACATCACTGACACTATCAGTCATTTTCATTTGTAACTTTGCTATTGCAGGCCAAGCACCAGATCATCTCTCCTCAGGCTGGAAGATTTCTCAGAAGTCAAAGCTGATCGTTTTGGAGACACATTTTTAGAGATCATCAAATCATTTTGTGAGCACAATGGTCTGAAAACAGATAATTTCCCCAATACCTTAGACCTGAGTGTAAGTTTTAGTAATTTGACATTGATCGGCTTGTATTATTTTGATTAAGTTGAATGGTGCAGAATATATTGTCAATGTCCGTTTTCTCCTGTTCTTAAATTCTCGAAACAATGTGCGATTTTTTTCAGTTACCTAGGTTACTTCCTTTTGCCAAGTACATGAGGAAACATGTGATGCAAAAAATTGTGAAAAAGTTATCATAATAGGAAAAAAACATTTTCATGATGTGGTGAAATTTTCAGAATTTTCTGTTTCTTATATTTGACATAAGTGAAAAAGTGATTTTTTTCCTCCTTGCAATGTTGTCTTATACCACTTGTGCTTGGCAAAGGGAAGTAATTTTGCATAGAGTAAAACGGCTCATTGCAGTGAGAAAACATTTTTGCACATTTCTACATTACATATAACTGGTGATAAGAATGACTTATAGATCTTTATATTATTTTCCCATTTCAGCTTTTAAGTTGATCAT
>JBCAUA010522120.1:0-16847 GCA_038406235.1 Peronia verruculata | reverse complement strand
AGAGATATAAATACGCACAGTAAGGTGGCTGTGCAGGCCTGAATTATCTATCTACCAGCCCTGACATGAACCGAGAAGGATGGACAGAAGAGAGACCTGCAGAGAGTAGCAATATAGTGAAGCACAATCTCAACTTAAGGCCCAGAGCAAGTCAGCCATGGGCTCTTCTCAGTATCCCTATTTAATGAAGGAGGACTCGTGAAAACAGTGATCTAGATTTAGTAGCAATATGTCAATAATGCTTAGGCTCTTAAACTCTCTTGCAATTGTATTGCAGAATGAAAGATCTAGAGTGTGTTTTCTTTTCATAACTCACGTTACTGTCTATTTATACTAGCATAATGCGATAGCCGTGTAGGGGACATATCTGAAAATTTACTAATTTGCTTTTACTGAAAATTTACTTTAAAAGACAATATTTAAGACGAATCATTTTTTATTGCTTGACGTAATGACCATTAATTTTAGAGGCGCCTCTTTTCGGTCATTCTGCTAACAACACCTTTTTTATCATTTGTCCACAAACGCCTGTCGTCTGCAGTAGCTGACGTCTTTTGGGAAGCTTCCCTGGTTCTCTTTCTATGCCAGACATAAACGCTCCCTCCAATGATTGCAGACAGGATGATGAAAGCAGGTATACCAATGCCCAGAACAAGTGCCAGATCGATATCATCTGGTTATGGAGACAAAATCATACATTACACAAAGAGATTTATTGGCACATTGATTATTGTGTCCTCATTATTATTCTACAGAATCAGCTCCGATTATACCAAGCCAAGTTATGACAGGAGACAGGTGTCGTAAATAACTGGTGAAGACATCTTAGGGAACAAGTGTTGCTTTTATTATTAATATTCTCAACTTTCATGTAAAACGCCCTGCTCTTATTTTTCCTCTTAATGTAAACTCTAGATGCCTAGTCATCATTACATCTGTCGTGGTATGTACCGGAAATGAAGACATAAGTAAACACATACTTAATTATATTGTATGATTGATGCACACACATGCAAATACAAACATAAATAATATTAAATTTTTGTCCTCATCAACGCCAGTTTTCCTACACGTTACAGTATGAGATTGAAATTCTTAGCCAAACAATTTGAAAAACTGGTGTTTAATTTTTATAGGACAGATACTTGATAATTTTATCTGTAGTGTGTAACCAATCTAAAGTATATAACGGTCAAGATCGTATAACAGTACCGTAGGCGAATGAATACAAGAGCTTACCTGTATCTGGAACATGTCTGAAACAACGAAAACAGAACGCATAAATTCGCGGAAGATAGGTAAACTATAGCCATTCACATTACAAAGATCACAGCATGGTGATGTATTTCTAGAGGACACTTTTATGGCATTGTATGTTATTGTACTCTGCTGTTTAGAAGTTCCTCATAAAATATTCGCCGTTGCTGTCAGGCTAGAACAGTTTCACAGAAAGAATAAAGGAATCGATAAATAAAAGGAAGAAAAGGTGGGTCGATGGACTAAGGAACGAATAGATGGGGTGATAAATGGCGAAAAGGGTAGGTTAATAGAAAAATGGAGGACAGGATAAATGGATTGATAGGTGGATTACGTTTTTATTTCACCTTCCAGCCTCTTGCGGGTGGTTATCTCGTGATAGTTGGAAGAGAAGACAGGCGGCTTGATAGGTGGAGAAAAAGAGATAAATTGATAGGTGACGGGAAAGACAGATGGGTTGATGGGTGGAGAAAAGGTTGACACATGACGAAACGGACAACCGTGTTTAACACATTGGTGATAAATGGGAAGAAAAAGCAGATGTGACAGATGGAGGCTAGGACAGATGCGTTGAAAGGTGGAGAAAAGGAGGGTTAAATTGATAGGTGGAGGAAAAGACAGATGGGTTTATGGGTGGAAGAAAGGAGAGATGGATGAACAGATAGGATGATAGATGAGGGAAAGGACAGATAGGGTGGTAAAGGAGGAAAGGACGGATGGATTGAAAGGCAAAGGAAAGGACAGATCGACTGATAGGTGAAGGGAAAGACAGATGGGTTGATAGGTGGAGTAAAAGACAGAAGAGTTAGCAGATTGGCTGACAGTTGAAGGGAAGCACTGACGGGTTGAAATGGGTTGACAGATGAAGGAAAGGACTGGTGGGTTAAAAGATTGGTTGAATGGATGGGTGAGGGAAAGAATGGGCTGATGGGTGGAGATAAGGACAGCTGGGTAGATAGTTGGAAAAAAAAAAAAAAAGAATGATTGATCCATGAAGAAAAAGACGACGGTTGAGAATTGATACTCGGTGGAAAGAACAGAAAAACGATAGGCAGAGAAAAGCACAGACAATCTGACATCACAATGCATGTCATACTTCAGGATATATTACTGTGTGTGTGTGAGGGGGGAGAAGGGGAAGGGGGTAACTCATGCAAGATGATGCAACAATGTCGATATGTGTATGCGTGTATGTTGTTTGTTTGTTTGTTTGTATGGGGCTTAAAGACACATCAGCACGATTACGGCTATACTGTGTCAAACACGATAAGATACATTTACACGTCAAGAAGAAGAGAGGAAAGAAAGCTGGACAGAAGACAGGAGCAAGAAGAGAGAGAAGAGATGTCTCCCCTGGAATGTCGAGGATGGCACTCCAAGGGAGACACCCCACCGATGGCGGGTTACACCGCCTGTAGGTGGGAGCAGAGAACCTACTTATAAACCCCGGGCCCCGAGAGGGAGTTTGTGAATATACTGCTATAGTAAGAAATAAATAGAGTAGTCATCTTATTTTCCAACAACTTTGCCCATTTCATGCCCCCTTGTGATTGGACGATCCTCTGGTTGTCAAACAAAGTAGTCCTTGAGAGACATCATACAGTGATGGACTGTTTTGTTTTCTTTTCTTTTTGTATTTTGTATGGTAAGAGTGAAAGATAATATCCTAGTTCTCACCTGATATCGATCCCACTGGTATCCGGATGACATTTTCCTGAGGAGCGGTGGAGCAACCAAAACAACCATAGTTAGTAGTAAAGGAGATTACTGAACGTAAAATTTCAATTTGAAATTGATGAAGTCAAAATACCAAATCAAGAGAAGGGTTTTGACCAAGCTGGGGCCAGTCCGGAGGATTTTGGAGGAATTTTTTAAAGTAATTGCAATATGATTTAAATGCTTGAAAGTGAACAACATTGTTAAAGGAAAGCATGCATACATTGATGACACACCAAGGAAGGTTTGTATATCAAAACTTAAAATAACTTTATGGTCAGCTAATTAAAATATTTTTCGAAGAAATAAGCGTTTGTTGCATCTAGGAAGTAATTGTGAGCGTTTTACAGCGATTGATTTGAGCCATCAGCTATACACTTTATCTAGCTGGGGCAGTTTCTTGAGCCTGCTTTGTTCTATTTCTGATATATCTTCGTTTAAATGCATATAAATATGAACGTATCCTCTATACTGTTAAACTGTGTCTCTTCAATGTGGAAAGGAATTTCCTTTTGAGGGCAAAATAAGGTTTATCATTTATTATATCTAATTTGATTTATTTTTTTTTTTTTCATGGGTCACAGACATTACTATGTTTATAGATTCCCTATCAATCTATTATTCTACTAGATGAGATTTCTCAAACAGATGGAAATTGTAATTTTTGGGCCAACTATAAAATTATAAGTATACGTTTGTTCTGTTCGCTTGTGGGTATACTCCTCTAGGTTCCCATTAGGTTCCCATCTTTGGATCAATCACACATTAATCCTTACACAGACAATACATGGTGAATTAAATTATAATCTTGCATATGCTTATCCTGTCACTACGTATTATACTTTCAAAATAAAAATTTTCTCTTTCATATATGATAGTTCTTCTCTTCTCATCCTCTACAAACAAAATGTAAAGAGTGTTCATGTCCTCTGCCAAAACATTTCAGAGAGCAGAAAACAGTAAATGATCGCTTATCTAACAATAGACTGGTTGGTGGAAAAAATATTGTTCATATTCCCTGATATTCTAGGACTAGTCCATCGACGCTAAAGTGTTTGCTCGACAGATGGGTGGATGGATGGATGGATGGATGGATGGATGGATGGATGGATGGATGGATGGATGGATTGTATGAAGAGTGGGTGAATGGAAGGGAGAATCAACAGATAAGAAAGCCTGATAGAAAAATTATCAGTGACATAATGCGTCTAACAATAACGGGTTTTTGTTAATAAAAGTTACCTTCATTATCATTCACAGCCACTTGTGAGATACGGACTGGATTTCCTTCAATAAATATGCTTTTATTACACACATCATCTTTCACAGTAGTGGCCAGTGCAATATCAATCTTCGTCGTCTTCTCCAGTTCCAAACCTAGACTTACAATCAGGCTTCCTTTCCTATATGATGGGAATGTAGTTATATGTGTGGGAAACATTTCTCATCAAAATCAATCATTGTGACCTTCACCAAATTTTTACACAGTTGTCATACGTGTTGGACGATAAAGAGAGACCCGTGGAATAGCTGAATTTTTTCACTTTTCACATACATGCATATCATACTTTAAGATTTATATAGGTGCAACAGAGGTATTGCCTGTTTTTGTAACTATTTTTGAAATCTTGAAAAACACTTAAAATTTAAACTCTGAGAGCAAGAATGTTTTACCCTTTCAATTCATTTAAAATTTTGCTACTTTGGACTTGTTTAAATGTGCCAATTTGCATAAACAGACATGTTTCGTGGCGAAACCAGACATTATAATTTAGAATCCTAGTTCAATTCGTTGTATTTTGAAAACAGATTCCAGTTAGTGCTATAGTAAAAAGGAACATCGTTCTTAATGCATCTTTATACCTGCAATGGAACAATTACTGGCAGTACACACATAGTACATGAAGACGCGAGTAAAAAAGCAACCTGTTCTCCCTAACACGCGAAGCGTGTGATGCACAGGAATATTCGAAGGAAAATCAGCAGAACGTGACTATGATGTCGTCTTCATCATTAGATACATGTATACTGAAAATAGCTACTTTTAATACATCTGTAGTCTCCATGGTCTACATAGTTTTTGTTTCGAGACAACGAACTTATACAGATGGAGTGGAAGAAAATTGGAAATTTCCTCAAAGCAAGAGCACTGGGGATACCATTCACTATTTCTTGACTTAAGGGGGGAGGAGCGAGTCCTGGGAGTCATTTTGATCGGACTTTCAACCTCAAAACATGTTTGTTTCACCTAATAGACCTCTTTCCATGATTTCTATGCCTTTTGTTGCCTTCTCCTGTGTCCCTACTCCCATTTTTTCTCCATTTTTTCTTCCCTACCCCTACCAGCAGAAGGACTTCCATGGAATCATTTTAGGGTCCAGAGAGGGCTATATGGGGGAGGGAATATTTCACCCTCATAAGGCCGTGGGAAGTCTATTTCAGAGGCCCGGGCGAACATTTTCACTGGTATTCGGGTGGTCAGCACATCAAATGGTCAGCCAGTACCCATTTCCGGCGAAATAGTAATGATCTATCATTGAATAAAGAGCCCTAAATGAGCAAGAGCCTGGATGGCAGAGGGGCAGGTCAACCTTTGCTTGACCACCCTCCCGACACCTTAAAATGGACATATCAACTTTTTAATACCATTTTTATATTCAGCAGAGACCGCACTTTTTAAAAAGAAAACAAAAACCCAAAATCGAATATTTTGAGCAAAAGCCGAATTTCAGGACCCGTCCTCCCCTTAATTGTTCTTTTAAATCTTTTTATCTAAAAATATACTTTGCATCTTATTGGTCATCAACCCCCATTAAGCACACGTTTTAAAGCACATTATCATTACATGTATTACCGGTATGTATTTTTATTATCTTCCTCCGGCTACAGTAGTGTAGATGGTTAAAATAGCTCCTATTTTTTGCTTTGTTTTTGTTCTTATATTCTATATTCCTTTTTTATTGTGCATGATGATGAAAATCAAGTGTATATGAGTGTGTATATAGACAGGCAGGCAGACTGACAGACAGACAGACAAACAGACAAACAGACAGACGTGCAAGAAAGAAGCGAGGGACAAGGAAAGGCATACAATAATTATACGCAATCACAGCGTATATATGTCTATATACTGAAAGAGAGGAAAGGAAAGAGAGAGAGAGAGAGAGAGAGAGAGAGAGAGAGAGAGAGGATGGGAGAAAGAGAAAGATAAAGATCAATTATCAAGCAAGTTAGTTTCAATGAAAAATAAAATAATAATAAAGAAATAAACAAAAGGAAACAAGCAAACAAAGTGCACACTATCGCCTTCCACACCCTCCCCATTTATATAAGCGATTCGTATTCAGTAATTTTAGGCTTGCCAGCACATTCCCACACTTTTTCGTCAAGTAAAAATATTCTAAGTGAAATATAAGTGAATAAGTGAAAATCCTTCTCTGGCAGTCATAAGGTTAGAATCAAACCACATCGAGTGTAAAAATCTGCCAGAACTTGCAGTGGAACTGCATTATAAAATGTGTCTCACTCCGAGCCGAGTGAATGCTTTATTTACAACATATGCTCGATTCCCAATAATTCGATTCTGCTCAGAGTATTTTTCTGGACAGAGATATTGACTGCATAATTAAGAAAATATGTAATGCAAGGAATTGTCACGGAAAAAAAAAAGAGGTTAAAAAAAACAAAACAACCGAAATCAACATAAAAACTGTGATGGCTATGCAAGTTTTATTGAAGAATGGCCGATTAAATACATAGCATGAGAACTGAGGAGGTGTTGAATGAGAGAATCTCTAAGATAACAGATCGTGAAGAGGTTACACAAGATTCATTCTTAAACCTGTTGAAGAAATGCAGTTATCATAAATTAAACACATCAAAGGAATTCCTGTGGCAGAGAACACAAGAATGTCAAGTAGGCTTCAAGAACAAGCAGGTGTACAAACAGAAGCAGTGTACGTACCGTACACAGTTACAGGTATAAGTGGAGATGTCTTGCATAACATCATATCGCAAAAGGCAGACCTACTTGTAAATCTCACGCATACGGCAACAGTGAGAGAAAACATGAAATGGCAAACTGTTTTACTTTTGGAATTCAACTTACATTACGTCTGAAATTATATCACTATTATCAGCAGCAACACTAAAATATAGTTATATAATATACACAGTATTATTAATTTCTATATTGACTTATGGTAAGGAAAAAAAATTATATTGAGATAAAGGAGAACGGAGTAGAAGGGACAGTATTGTCTTTAAACAAAGTATATAAATTGACGGTGATAAGATCCTTTCATTTTCAACGTGACAGCAGACTCATGAAACAGTGACATTGAGAAATCATTCTCAAAAATGACGATGCAGCTGTTGTAAGATAGAGAAACACATCTAGAGGAAGGCATGTCCCACCAAGATGATCTACTTTTGGTTTATGCTATATTTCCTTTCTTCTTCTTTAATCATTTTTCTTCACTAACCGCCCGCCTCCCTCCCTTTCCCCCTCTTTCCGTTTGCTTTTTTTTCTGTCCATTCCACGTTGCCATGGATCAGTTTCACACAGCACAGGTGATTATTTTATATCTCCACAGATTGATTGGCGACGGTGCAGGTATTACCTAATGAAACTAATGCTAATAGAAGTTCTGTGACATAGTGAGCATAGATTGTTTTCCTCGATCAAGGATTGTTTTTTTTTTTTTCAATGAAGCCTACTCTCTACCCCAGACGGGGTTGAAGGTTAAGGCATCGTTGTGTTCCTCTGTTAGGTTCATAAAATATATTTATCTTTCACGATGCCTCCCTATTTATCACGTAACCCCCTATTATAATCGCCATCATAATGATTGCAAATGCAACCACTACAATTCCCACCAAGAACATCATTAAAGATGTTGTTGTCATAATCTGGCAAGGTGCCAGTAACTCTACTTGACTTCAGCCTAAGACCAGTAAAAAAAAAATAAATTTTTTTTTTGAAAGAAAAATTACTTCTGGAGAACCGAGAATACGTGTAAGCTAAACCTGAAATAATCTATCTTGAGACAAGGTCATATTAAAACTCCATTAACACACATATTCCAAATATCAATACATGCTATGTTTAAAAATTCACCCGGCTTACGACCAGTAATTAATTTAATTATCCCAATTAGATGAAGTTGAATCAAAACTATAATGAAGTAGGTTTGTGAAACGGACATAGGCTAAATTATACTAACCCAAACATAAGTAGGCCTAAAATTTATTTAAAAAAAAAAAAAGCGAGTGAGAAAAGTAATAGGCAAAAATAAATCAATAAATGAATGAATAAATAAATAAATAAATAAATAAATAAATTAATTAATTAATATGTACGTCTAGATCTAGATCGAATCTAAAAACATCGGAATAGCAGTTTTAGAGGCGAATGGCGTTGCTCGCTTGTTTTTTCCTTCAGCTGAGAAATCGTTTTGTGAAGCTGTAGCACGTCTATGAGTGAAGGGCAATAACTCATGCATAACTTATATCAGGCGGCAGTTCCAGCAGTGCCAAATGGGGACCCAGACGTCAGCACAATGGCAGCGCCACCTGTGGGCCAACCACTCGTCATGGGAAGTTGCCTATCTTGAATGCTTAGACCCGAGGCTAACAGAACGGAACACGGCGGTGTGTGTGGCCAGGCTACAGTGTGTCAACTGTGCCTACTTTTCCTCGTCTTTCGGAGTTGTTGTTGTTTTTTTTAAAGCCACAAGCAGTATATTCCCAGTTTTGTTATACAGAAATACAGACCAAAAGGCTGGATAACATCATGTGAAATTGTTCTGAATTTCGTTTCAAGAAGGTAGGAGCCTGTGTTAGTTCATTTGATTTGTAACAAAACAGAGATCACTTCGTTGGGCCACTTTCTCAAAATTTAGTCATGTCGATTTACTTCTGTTAGCTGTTTCGGCCGGGACTTACGCATAGGCATAGAATTGTGGCCTCACTGTTATTGTGACAATCTTCAGTTGCAAGAGGACTGAGAAATGTCAGTTGACCAAATAGATCTAGTCATTTACGAGCCATTCTACCACTTAGCTTGCCGAGGAGTTCATTCGTTGTCATGGCAATTAGGAAGCTGTTTTCTTTTTTTTTTTTTCGTTGTATTCGGAAATACCGTAGTTCGCATTAGATAGTTTGATATTCATATGATATTTTTATCTTATCATAGAGAATTGCTCCTTCACTCCGAATTTTACAAAGCATGCAAGAATATTGTTGCTGTTGATTTTCTTTTTTCTTTTTTCCCCCCCCCCCATGTCCATAGATCTCAGAAACAGATCTACTGTAGATGTCTAGAACAAGCAGTGTCCACAAATTTTCTTATCAGCAGAACTTTGCACATGTCAGCGAGGTTAGATTTACCCGAAACAATAACCTTTGACTGAGGCACATTCTGTAATTACCCTTCAGGTCCCATGGGTGATGAAGGTTACAAAATAAATAAATTCATATAGATCTAGATCTAAATAAATAGACAGATATGGATCAAGAACTGTAAACAGAATAAAACTGACATCTTTCAATTTTATAAAACAACAACAACGAAAAAAAAAAGCTTCCATCTTAAGGTTCTTTTTCATGTGTGGATGCATCATTTATTTACTCAGCAAAATAAAGAATTTTCTAGTTTGACACTAGAAATTTTGAGGAAATATACATGGAGTTTTAAGCCTTAAAGCTGCATCATGTTTAGTGTTGGCCTACCCTGCTTATAACAGCAGAATGTACTGCCTACAGAATGTACTGTAATTGTATCATGAATGTTAAAGAAAAAGTGAAGACACAAGGATAGTAATTAATTTAATATAAAATTTACATCTAACCGTTTCTTGTTGTATATTCTGATCATCCTTATCTCTTGTTCACTGTTTAAACATAATGAAAACATAAAATAATTTGAATTTGAAAATAAAACTTCATTTTTTATATATAGGTCTAGATAGATGGGAAGTGTAGCTTAGATGTTTTGTTTAAGAGTGTTCCCTGTTCCATTATTTAATATTTATGGCAGACTTGAAAACTATATTCTATAAATATTTAAATAAAATTGTGCGCTGAGATCTGATAGTGAATGATTCAAAAGATTCATGTTTCTGTAATCATATTTTTATCAATATGGGATCAGGAGAAAAGATTAAATGTTAATTGTCTGGTTCATCCACACTCAGTCTAAAAGAGTTTGATTTGAAAAACGGTTTGACATTTTACATCAAAATTTGTGATATGTATATCCAGTGGATTGTATTTTGGTGAAAATAAAGAATTAACCATAGAAATTTAAGCAACAATAACAAAATGTATCCCTGAGTCATTTCATTAAATTTTTCAAGCTTAAAATTAGTGTACCATATTAGAATGATTGCTAACATTTTAGAAATCACTTCTGAATCAATAAAATTCAAAACTATGGGCTTGTCATATTTATAGCCAATCTGACAAATCAATGAGACAAGGCAAGTACAATTTTTATAATGAACTTTGATGAAAGTAGGAAAAATACTGAGAGAAATATTTCTAGCATCCATGACACATTGTCTGCTGGACATAAGAGTTTTGGCATTGTTTTACAGACTCTTTAAGATAAGAAACAATCTCTTTCTGGTTCTGATACTGATCACTAGTTTGCATTGATTTTGATTTACAACATCAGTTTTACTGCCATTACTGTTATATCTGTTACATTTTGATGTGTTGTCCGCCGACCTTCTTAATATTCCTTAAAAGTATTGGTCCCAGTAAATCGCAAAATATTTAATAAATAGTTCATGCATTTGTAATTATCATACTTGAAAGTAGAATTCTTATGTGTGCGCCCTTGATGAATAACTCTGATAGACATTTGGCTTTGCTAACTGTTACTGACATTTGATGAACAATAATGTTCAAAAGTCATTGATTCAATGTTTTGTGCAGTACCCCTATGCCATTCATTAGATTGGTGTGGTGATGTGCATTGAATAAAAACACAGTTGGCAGCTGAGTCCCATAAGATTTTAATGCACAGATTTAATTGTGTTGATGAAATCATTTTTCTGTTGTCCACTTCTTAAGGCATTATGTTTATTTCCATCTCTGGATTACATGCTGTTGTAGTGTTGTAGAAATTATACATAAATGGCCACTCAAGCCACTTCATGCAGAACAAATAATTTTTACATACGAAATGTAGGATTTGGATAATGAACTCCTCTACATGCTGCTTTACAGTGTTTCACAGTTTACCTCACCTCTCTGTCTGTTCCCCCTTTTTTCCAGTGTGATTTTTGTTCTTTATGTAGGATATTCATCTTTCAACTTTAAATTCTCTTGTAATCGTACAATTGCAATAACAAATAATTTTGAGATCCATTATTACTGACTTTTTACATTATTACAGTTATGACAAAAATATAAGTCTCAGCTTTCATCATATCTATAATTTATATAGATGAACATTTCATTTCACATCCCTCATTGTAAATGTGAACTACTGAGCTTACAATTATAATAATGTTTTTGTGATATTTCAAGTTTACTTTTTGAATAATTTTGTATCATATCATTGTGTTAATTATCAGTTATTATTATTGTTAGGGCCTATTATTGCCATCATCATTATTATCTTCACCATCAGCCAATTTTTATTACTTAATAACAATAGTACCAACCAATATGAGCATTACGCCTACTATTAGTTTACAAAACAAGGCAAGCAGAAATATCTCCTCTTTCAGTTGTTGTAGCAGTTGAAAACAGAAGCAGACATGTGTGGTGTATATTTTGAGTGATGTTATATCAGTACCGTCATCTGATAAGAGACTTTTGTGACTTTCTCCACATTCCTGTCAGTTTTTCCCCCCAGTTAATTCTTTTATTAATGTCCAACACCATATGATGCCAATTGAACTTCTTGACTTTTATTGACGAAAGATTGTAGTTTACTGTCAATGTTCTCGAGCTGAATCCTGAACCATAAATAGTCAGGTTTGAAATGATTATGAAATCTGGATGTTATCTAGCTAAAGGAGTGCGCGCGACATATAGGCTAAGCTGGATTCCTAAGGGCTCTTCCTGTTTAGTTCGCCATTGTGTGCGACAAGGCTCAAGGTGAAAAGAAACCATCTCGCCAATGATGTACACAGAGAGAAGATGCCCTTTTGACTGATTGTTCTTCACCGTGTTGTCATTGTCTTAAGACTGTGTTATCACCCGAAGCCACTGATAATTTTTTTTCCTTCTTTTTTACAAGAAGGAAAATATACCTGAATGCCCGATATTAAAGGTGAAACTCAAACATTTGTCGCTTATTTGGTGGTCGAGATAGCAGCATAGAGCGCAGAATACTCGGGGAGAAAGAGGTCTGAGGCCATTGTTGTTATAGATAATGAATTAGAATTCATTTTCTACCAGTGAGACGAAACGTTATATAGAAAATAGAAACCTTGAGTAAGAATTAAGCTTATAATGTAGAAATAAATGATGTTCCAGAAAAGGCAACTATGTATGTTGTTATATAATCCTCGGCACATTTTTATGTCCATTCTGTAGTGTACTCCATAACGGTATCCACCCATTCTAAGTCGACTTCTAATTATTCTTTTTTTTTTTCACCCGTCCATGCCATCATCTACCCAATCCATCCATCCATCCATCCATCCATCCATCCATCCATCCATCCATCCATCCATCCATTCGCTCGTCCATCCATCCATCTATTCGTCCATCCACCTATCTATTCGTTCTTCCATCCATCCATCATCCATCCATCCATCATCCATCCATCCATCCACCCATCCATTCATCCATCCACCCAAAGGCGCTAATGATAATACTGGGGAAACTTCTGGATTTTGTGCGTCTGAGATCGTGTCTTTGAATCTAAGGCTCTGCACATAGGCTCCTTATTGCCACATAGGGCAGGGATATCAGGGAAAACGAAAATTGGCCGATCTCAACAGCAATCCATACATTCATTCAATGCAACTAGATTACATCAGCATCATTAGATCTAACAACAGCTAGCCTACATTAGCAGCCACCTAAGCTTAAGTCCTACATGATAACAACAACAACAACAACAACAACAACAACAACAACAACAACAACAGAAACGTGACTCTAATACATGTAAAAACGGCATCACTGAAGAACAACCCCCCCCCCTCTTTTTTTTTCACTGAAAGACAAGGCTCAAATTGTCTCTCTTTAAAATTGTATTGATTGAGTGATTGCGTTTGGTGTGTTTGATCTCAAAACCACAACATCTGAACTACCAGGCGTCCAAATTTAAAACAACCGATAGGCTATTGTAATGGGTGAAAAGCTGAAAATAATTTAATGGGGTTCAGTCAGGTGATACAGCCGCTTTAATTTACGGTTCATCCCGGGATCCTTCTATTGGCTAGAGGCTACACTTCTTGGAAATCTTAAATTTAGATAAAAGTAAGCTCAAATCAGTGGCAATGTACACTGGAGGGCCAGCTCTCTTATCCAGCGTCCAGCGACTGGCAATGGAAAAATTTGCTGGTTTTGCAAAAGACTAGGCAGCAGAGTATCTTTTTAATCTTTATACTGATCATTATTATTTTGACGAAAAGAATTTTTATGGGAGAAAATTGAAGTTTGGGGCCAGCGGCGTCCCCGCCTCCTCCTACTCATCTACCGATTTTGAGCTGCCAGAAATTCTTTGCGTAACGTACTCACGGGACCTCTGAAATTTATTCACCCTTATCCGCGAAGCTTAACCTCGGGCTGCCCAGCCCAAGATGTCAGGGGACTGTTACATCACTGAAAACAAACAAACAAGTAAACAAAAACCAAACAAACAAAGCAATCAGGTTCTACATCTTTCCCATTCACCCCGGTAGATTTCGAACCGGCGACGTTAGTTTTTCGCCACGAAACAAACACTGAAACCCATCGGCCAAAGCGCTAAGACAGAATATCTGTGTCAGAAGCTTGATAATGATTATCGAGTTATCTGCTGCTACATTATCATATATTTATATACGAAAGATATATACACAAGGAAACCGCAATTCAGAAATTATCTTGACCTATCAGATGCTCCGCAGTAATTTGATATGCAAATAGGCCCACCGGACGGACAGTAGCACATCAGTAGCAGAGGGTTAGTTATTAATGCTGCACGAGTTTTGCTTAGGACAGGCTTAGGGGCCTATAGTCTAGATAACTGGCGGATTGTTTGATGTTTTCCAACAAGGCAACACAACGCTGGGCGAACGTGCGATCAACATTCACACCTCCGGAGGAACAGACAGCCTGTGCTGTATGTAGGCAAATTTTAATGTCGTGACGATATTTAAACTCCCACAAACATAATCATGTTTAGTGTGACATGTGAGGTAGTTTCCGTGCGATAAAATTACCGGAGAGATACAGTATTATTATATGTTCAGGCATTGCCAGTGCAGGCGATTTTATGGAGATGTTACCCCAGTATGGAGGAATATGGAGATGTTTCCCAATATGGAGGTGTTTCCCCAAGATGGAATTGTTTCCCAGTATTTAGGCAATATGGAGATATTTCCAAATATGGAGATGGGTGGGGAGGGAGGGGCAGTTTCCAGCTTTCACCTCTCGCACACGGACAGATTTTTATGTTGTATAAGAATATAACTCAGCAATGCTGAATGTCAGTAATTGTGCATCGAGACTGTTTATATTGACAGAATATTTGTAATAATCAGGAACATGTTTTCTTTGCCCAAAGTTTTATTAACGTTATGTGTTATGTGAACTACACCATATCATTGATAGCGCTTGGATGTATAGAGTTTGTATGAAAACTTTATGGAGAGCATTCCAGCATACTATGGTAAATTGTCCTAAAATCTTGTCAACTTATCCCGTCCGACTAAAATACCGAGGGGTCAAAAAAGCAAGATGAGACACGGACATAAGAGTTTTAGGCATGCTATAACTATCAGCCTCACTTTTATCATTTCCTTGCGTCCTATTTTATATTTGTGAATAATCATTGAAGGAACTGCAGTCGCATTATCCTTGGGCCATTTCGTTCTTTCTTGCCCATAGAGTTGTCTCTGTCTCTCGTTTCACAAATCAGTTATTTGCAACGAGCCCGGGTTTTGGAATATCGCTGAGTATTCCTGTGCTTCAGACCCGTTTTTTCCATGACGGCAGTTCCATCTTTCCTGTTTCATGACTCTCCCCCCCCCCTTTCTCTTTCCAATGATTTTGGAGGAGGGGGGGGGGGGAGGCTTCAAATAGAAGAACTTATATATAACATTCAGATTGCAAGAAAAATGATTGTTTTTAAACAAATCCACTATGTGAAAACAACTCCATAAGGTTTCCTTTTTTTTTTCTTCCAGCCTGAGATCACGGAAATCCATTCGGCAGGTTTTTTTTAAAGGACACACACACTTGTATTCACTTTTCTCATTTATACAAAGAATGTTCTACCACTGACGTATTTCAGGTGTGAGCGACAAAATTAAATATCGTTATAAATGGTGAGATCCCTCTGTGTGTCTGTGTGCGTGCGCGCATGTGTGTGTGTGTGTGTGTGTGCGCGCGCGCGTTATTATGTGTTTGGTCTGTTTTGCCCGATATATGTGTCTGTAGAGTTAAGTCGATCGTAAGCGTTTTGCTTAGCTCCGTGACGGACACATTACTATCTCTGAGACCATGATGCGAGTAACACCCAGATTGAAAACGCGGCATAGTCGCAGTAATATGCATTGTTGCGGCAACATTTGCCAGGCATAATCCTGCTGATGCGCTGTTAATTCCCAACGCAAAGGTATTAAATGTAGATGTAATAAAAAGATGTAATATATGCTGGTATGCTCAGAATTACTTTGAAAAGCCAGATATGGTATAACTGACTTTGAGGTGCTAAAATATACACCATTATAATATACATATGAAAATACACTAAAGTCAATCAGTGACTATGGTACGGGTACGCGCTCCCTGCGATGATCTTTAGTCTTTGGATGATCACTGTGCCCTGGCAGGAAGAAGACGCCTTTGAACAATGTGGTACCACGCTGAGAGCAACTCTTGAAATCAGTACCCTAATTCAGCAAAGGTAAAATCGGTTGTACACACCAAATTACAGTGAAATCTACCATAAATATTGCTTAACATTTGTTTTTGGGGGGCTCTTTAATTGTTTTGTCATATTTTGTCATAACGGCATTGTGATTTCAATTCATAGATTTGAAACTTATTTTTAATTGTAGCACATAAATTATTATGCTACTATGAGCTGTATAGAGTTAACGGAGAAAAGAAAACTGAGCCATGGCACCATGAGTCATCCACATGAGATTTTGCTCCTTCTGTTCAGCTACAGTACGTTAGATAAGAACGAGATCTCTCGTGTAAAACGTCATATGACATAAAAGTCGCAACTCTACAGGCCTGTCATCCAGGCTCACCAGGATTTTGTTTTATCGGGCTCTATAATCTTCGAGGATTTCAACTGTTTAGAATCTATTATTATCCACACATCGCCTAATTTGATTTGTGAAGAAACAATAGTTTTCTTTTTCTTTTTCCTGAGCTCTCCAGAGTTGTCAATCTTGGCCGGGCGCGAAGGAAATGGTGGTGATGAAAGTCTTACGTAATTCTAAAAAAAAAAAAAAAACACTTTGACTCTGCGTCTTTCACAGCTTTCTGTGCATCTTTCTGTCTCTCGTTTTCTCTCTCAGTCTTTCTCTCTATTGCGCGCACATGAGTGCGTGTGAGAAAGACAAACGGGCAGACAGACAGACAGACAGAGGGAAATATTACATACATACATACATACATACAGACAGACAGACAGACAGATAGATAGATAGATAGATAGATAGATAGATAGATAGATAGATAGA
>JBCAUA010522119.1:0-32218 GCA_038406235.1 Peronia verruculata | reverse complement strand
GATAGATAGATAGATAGATAGATAGATAGATAGATAGATAGATAGATAGATAGATAGATAGATAGAGAGATAGATAGTGTCCCCGGGGCTCGGATGCTTCCAGACTAAATCTCAAAGAATTTTGCTCGATGCAGCCAATAATCATAATGTCAGGAGAGACAAGGGCCAGAATAAGCAAAACAGATATATATGAGATCTGCCGGCTGGCACTAAAGGGCCCCTATATGCCCTTGTGGTCAGAATGTGACCTGAACATGCCGTGTTGGCACGTATACACATCTGTTATAGGTCAACAAATTCACAGAAAACATGTCTGTTATATTCCCCAATCTCATATGTCGGCGCGAAGAAAGCATTCGCATTCGTTCATCGTAGGTACAGCACCCTAAAGGACATGACACTCATTTAGCTAAAGGAGGATGTGAAGGTCACCGCTGACGTCATGTCACTTCCGGAAATCTGTTGTTTCGACACAAAAGCATTAAATCAATCTCATTGCTCGAACCCGGTGGCATTTCCTGTGACATTATTATAATGTTATAAGCATATCTTTTGTGTGTGGATCGTTCTGGCTTGTCATTTCTAAAATATGGCGAACACTGAATCAAGTGAGTGCGCCTAGGTTGGGAGTCATGAAAATTGAATGATCGCCATGGTCATCATAATTCAGTACACATTGCAGTAATACAAACACATATAATGCAATTCATAAATATACGTATAACCACCGATTGTACATTCTTTTCATCTACCTGCAATTTATTTGTTCAGCTGATCTTTACATGTATGTTCTGATGCAGTGTTAAATTCCAGCACAGAATCATGTTTTCCCCCCTGCCTTTTCTTCCTTTAATATACAAATATGATATAAATATGTGTTCTCATGTTAGTGAAAGCAGTGATTATGACCCTTTTTTGTTTGTTTGTAGATTTTTTTTTTTTTTAGCCGTCTTTTTTTTTCCCTTCCATGTCCCTCCTCTCTCCTTCGTGCTCCTCTCTTTTTTGAAATAGTCAAGGAACTACGATTACCTCCACGTCCTTATCGAAGCATGATCAATAACAAATATTAAACGCTGAGCAATCGGTTTTGAGGACAAAATACATATTTAATAAGGTCGTTTTCAAATTAGTCACCGATTCTGCTCAAAGGTGCTCAAATTATACGCTGCTGTCTATTGGGAATTATAACTTCAAAGAGATATGTTTCCTGGTTTAGTGTGTTTATGTATGTGTGTTTATTTTTCCATTTCTGATGTAATTACGACAAGAAAGGATGAAGTATCTACAGATCTCGCCCGGGCCGCTGTTTGTGGTGTAGAGCTGAGTAGTGTAGAATATCTGGGAGTGCTAATAAACATGGTAAAATACATTTTTCATCACAGCAAGCTTGTAATTACCACTATCCATTTGAACATGCTCTCAAAACCTTAAAAGACAACCTGTTGCATCAATCTGTTACTTAGAAATGTATATTTTGTTCAAAATGTGTTTAAACAGAGATCTCAAAACGAAAAAAGCAATTTTCTCGGATCAGCATTTTCAGGGAAATTAATGTGTTTGGTCATCGTAAACTTTTTTTAGAGTGGTTCTCTTACTTCTATTTGTATCAATTTCCAGTTTCAGACACCTGAAGCGCTAACTCTGCAATGCGATTATGATATAGGCCTACATGTACATGTATTATGATCAAAGGTGGAGTCTTTTCTTCTTTCTCTGCTTCTGTTCCCTTTCTTCGTAGATATGAACAGTGTACCCCCCTTGGATTTTCAATAGTCAATATGTCTGCCTAAGTACAGCTGTATTTGGTAATTTTGATCAAACCAGTGTATGGATCAATCTTGCTCCAAAAAAAGTGGTTTTTATTGCCATCAATGGCTAACAGATTTGAATGAATTTTAATCAACAATCACGGACATACTAGGAATAGGAGTGTATCATGTTTAGATTTTACAGTCTGTTGTCCCCGCGCCCAAACACTTGAATGTAGGCTACAGAGTAGGCTGTATTTATATAACAACACAGTCACACATCTGTTCATTTAATATTATATTGTCATGTTCGTCCGATAGTAATATGCACCCCCGTTGATCCTTTGCTATAATTCAGTGTTTGACTCGAACTCGGTTCTACAGTGTAAGTATAGCTGTCGAGTCGCTGATTTTTCTTTCCCTTAAGATCTTTCTGCATACCGGTATATTACTGTGTGAGTTACCACTGTATCTATTAAGCGCAACTTCAGAACTGCTTTTTGTCTTCACCAGACCTTAGAGGACATTCATACATAGACGTGTCCTCTCCTACTCTACCCTGCAGCCGTAGGAACATTGCCCATTTTCTAATCTTCCACACCAATTTTTCCTGGATTGCTCTACTACAAGCCATGAACTGATACCGGTACGATCTAACAGCTGCGGCAGGAACTTTGATATAATGACAGGGAGAACCAGGAGATTGCAAAACAGTAGGGAGACTGGCTGAGCGAAAACCACAGGAAGCAACAGAAAAAAGGTATATGAGTGTGTGGTGGGAAGCCAGGATCGGGAGGGACTGAAATCAGACAGAAAGAAGAAAAACAAAACAAAACAAAACAAACAAATAAAAAAAAACTTATAGCCAACGGAGACACAAAGATAGAGCTGTGATGTGCTGATGTCACCCTAACTCCTGGAAATGTCAGGCACCGGTACAGATTGTACAGCGGTCGTCATCATACCCGCTTCGATCTCACCCCAGGTATACGTACATCACAGCCATCACAAAAAAGCAGCCAGCCAATAGGGACCTGTTTACAGAGACAAAAACCATGTATTTGATCTGAGCTTGTTGATATTGAGTGAGAGGGTTTATAAGATGGCTGAGTATTACTTGCTGTCTTTTTTTTTCTCTATTTTTTTTCTCTGCACTCTGCTTGATCAATTTGTGCAGTGATGACTCATGCCCTGTAAAACCCAAAGACGCAAACTAAAGCGTTTACCTTCAGATTCCGGGCCTTTTGCGCACTTTGATGTCAAGTGTTAGAGATTCACTCAAACAGACCTAACAGGTCTTGATTATCATAAAATCAAAGATATTAATTTGTATGTGATTGCGTGGTAAATGTTAAAAGAGTATTTCACTATTTATACATGGCAATACATCTAGGCTTCTTGTATAGCGGATGCAAAAGGGGGGGGGGGCGCTAAAGAGAAAACCTGAAGGTCTGAGGAGAAAGATCAGATCAAAGTAAAAGATGTAAGATAAGAGAGTAAAACAGTGGATGGAACTAGATAAAAGACTTCAAAAAGGATTAAACGTCTAATGCTAGCGGTTTGATCCAAGCTGATGGAGAACAGACGGCCATCTGGTAGAGAGAGCTGGAACTAGTGAAACAAGAACATAGGCCCTGCGGGGCCCAGAAACAATGGTTAACTGGAGTATCTAATCACGTACACAGCAATGCTGCTTTTACGCTGCCGTTAGCTACACAGAGGATTCGTGTTATTTTATGTGCAAGCTGGGAGGCCAGCAGTCGCCAATCAATGACGACAAAACCCAGGCACTTATACATTATGGTACATCGGGCTTTCCCACCTGACAGATTGGCGACTGACGTCATAACCACGTCATTATATGTTGCCAGATCTTGCCGGTATCAAGACTGTCCTATTTCCGGGGTACAAATGCACAAGTTGCATACGTATTGCATTTCTTTAACCCTTTAGGCTTGGCCTACGTTCTTTTTAGTATCCTCCGGATCATTGGAGACCTTTGATCTACAGATGACATCACTTGCGAATGAAATCCTTTCAAACAACATTCAATTGAGAACTGGATAGATGTCAGCTGAAATTTTGTTACATGTATTTGCATGTTCCTCGAGCATAATTCAGTATCGTCTATGTCGATTTGTCCCAACACACTTGCATAGTGGTTTTCTGGTCTTGTAATCAGAGCACACAGTGGTAGGATCTAGGAATAGTCGCTTTACGCTCTGGCATTTGTATCAAACACCAAGCGCTGCTGTAGATTAGTATAACATTCCATTACATCAATTTGTCTTACTCCTCTGTGACATTCTGAATGACCATTATAGACACAGAAATACAGAACTTAATCTGATCTGTTTTACCTTATCATCAGAAATATCAACGATGCAAGTACATGTATCTTTAGCTGAGTAAGGTATCATGAGAAACAGTCTCCTTTGTATAGATACTCTCTTCACTATATTGCTCGTGTAGTGTATGGTCTCATTTTGTATCTTCCATGGCTTAAATGGGGGTAATGAAAGACATGGCTGTTTAATTAATATTGTGAGTTGTCATGTAATATCCAGCTCCTTTATTTAATCATTATTTAATCATTTAATGTAACTTAGTTGCAATGGAAAGCAGGACAAAAGAAAGGACATAATTTTTTCATGCACTTTAACTGAAAAGCCTTGACACTTTACACCAATGTATACACTGGCCAAGTCAGCCATCATGTTGCCAAGCCTTTCAGTTTTCACCAAGGAGAGATACAGAAACAGTGGATCATCAACATATCTGGGGTATATCAGCCTAACAGCCCCATTACTGGTACACATTTAGGTATAGTGGGCTTTAGGCTTATTGTGTGGCCGTTCTCTTCCAAAATGCGCTTTATGCTTCCACACCCCTCAGACATGATATGTTTGACCTGTCCATTTGCAGGGTTAAGTGAATTTTTCTCTCCCGGCTATAAAAATGTTTCAGCAGAGAGACAATATTGAAAAATCTATAGATGTGATCATTATGAAATAAGACTAACTTTATTTGTCCTCAGAAAGATTTTTTTTTGGTGGTCAATGAGATATATATCACTGGGTAGCATACAATAAAACCCATAAAACTAAACTGTTGCCAGCAATATTTAAACCAATTGAAGCAACTCAAGAAGAATTGAAATAGGGGAACAAAAGAATACTGGAAATTAAAACATCAGGTATTTGATTTCAAATGTTAGTGACACGATGTCTTATTTTACTGACAGTATACTAACATAGTGTGGCGCACAAAAAGAGGTACAAAAATAAAGACTCATATTTGCGAGAGAAATTACCAGTCCTTTTTTTTATTCAGGTGAGTGGCAGAGTAGACCTGTAATTTTTAATACCATGATGGACTACTGCAACTACTGCAAGCATTTTTCGGTGGAAGAAAGGACAAAGATTGTGGGACTTCATTTTGCAAGAAAAAAATTCCCCACCGTCATTCGATCACACGTTTGGCAGAAATGTTTAGAAACACTGGAAGTGGAAGTATTGCTAACAACAACAAAGGCCATAGTGGCCCAAAGTTTACAGTGAGGACGCTGGCTTGTGTTCAAGACATTAGTAATCAGTTCGGACAGTCACCCCACAAGTGGTGGAGAAATTTTCTTCTTAGGGTATTTGTACCGAAATTGCCTTTGGACAAGAGTTGGTGACTTTGTTGTAAAAAAAAGTAGTTCCACAATCTTTGTCCTCTCTTCCACCTAAAAATGCTCGCAGTTGTACGTCTTGGAATCAGATAAAAGTTATAGGTCTGCCCTGCAGTTTACCTAAAAGAAAAAGGAATAATAGTCTTTCTCGAACAATGGAGTCTTATTTTTGTCTCTCTTTGGTGCGCCACCCTGTAGATAATCTGGAGAGAAATAGCTGGGTCGAACTGGGAGGAACAGAGTCATCAGAAATGTGTCTTTTCACAAGACTAAACTGTTTATCAATCTTAATTAGCTTGAACAAAAAAAAAAAACAGACAAAAAAGGCAAACCTAACAACACTGCTTTTTGTTTTGAATTTTTAACAAATTTATTTCTCATTCAAGTGCTCTGTTTAAGTTACACAGATTAAAGTTGTAAATGCACTAGTGCAAATGTATCCAGCTTGGTTGTACATATTTATTGTTTGTTCTTCCTCTCTCACTGTCTCACTCATGCCTTTCTCAATTGATCCACTTGCAAGGACACATACCATAGATAGGTTAGTCTGACCCGTAAATCTAGGTTAGTCTGACTTGTAAGTCTGTGTACCAAATGATCGAGTACTGGCACACTATATCCAGCCAGAGTGGTAACTGCACATCAGATAGCAAACACGATAATGAACAACAAATATAATAAGCAAGAACAGTTTTACATATCATCAGCAGATTTACAGTTATATCCATATCCATCTTCATGCCTTTCACTCTCCAGCACAAACAAAACGTATGTATATGAAAATATCATTTATATCGTATCATATTCTCTTTACAGGTAAGACAAAACTGGAGTTATGACTGTCAAATAGAGTTGTCTACCATAGGTATAGCATGCACACACTCATATCAATATTCAGCCCAATACTGCACATATTCCTCTCCATCACAAAATGTAGTGTAACAATGTTATTTATTCTATATTTCTCCTTATATTCTTCACATCACATTGTGTTCACATGTATAACATAACATGGCACTGCATAACTGACAACAGTGTTTTCATGACACAGATACAGCACTAACATGTGGTGTGAAAATTTCACATAAGTCACATCTTTCAAATCACTCTCTCTCTACATGTAAGAAAGACTAGACATGTTAATATACATCATACATCAGTTATCACAGGAGTAGTGCATCCATCAGCATACATCGTGTGATATGCAACCTGGTGAAATAAGTCAGTTGTCCATGTGGTTTCCACTGAAAAAAAAAATGGAACTTTACTGAATGGGTAAACACAAAATCAGCTCTTTATAGCATAACCATACATTATGCAGGCTTGTGATCACAATAAGTGGCAGAGCAGAAAAAAAAAAATAACCTCGACTATTTCAAACGTGAATTCAAAGTAAAAAGTGGCTTACGCACAAATATTAGAAAAGAAATCATCAATGCAAAAGGAGATACTTGTAAAAACACTGAAGAAAACTGGTGCCTGAAGGGAAGGCAACGAAAAAACCCTCAAAAGTTATGCAGACACATTAAAATTTGAAGAAAACAAATCAAAGAAATAAGAATTGTTCATCATAAAACAACACTGTACTCAATTTCCAACAAATTGGTACCAAGTACTTTGCAATCCTTAGTTCCTTGTGAGTTCTGCTAGGGTTTTTGAAAATGTCAGGGAATGCGGAAATGTGGCTATTCAGGTTTAATTTTTTGCCCTTCCATGCAAAAATCTACAATCTTATGTGTTTTCATGACCATTTCTTAATTCTCTATTCCATATATTTTTGCCATCGAAACTGCCAAAAAGTGCCTTTAAGGAACAATTCAGTGCTACAGTTCCAAAATATCAATATGTTGGTATATAATAAATTTGGTGATGCTTGGTTTACTGATAAATTGGCGTGTGGTACAGAAAGAGTTAATACTGAAGATGAATATCTCATCAGAATTGTTTCACTAAACATGGTTCTCACAAAAGTAAAGGACCCCCATCTTCATTCTTACTGGCACCAACAACCCCTCAAGTAAAATGTGAGATCAGGCTCATCTCACTTGGTTCACAACATAAGTACGGTACATTCAGCCCTGCTTGACAAGGTGTCAGCACCAAATAGTTGCCACAAGTTATTTCTTCTATTTCCCTCAAAATCTTCTTCTCCTGTGTCCACAAGGGTCTCATGTTGATGTCCAGAACATTGTACTCTTTGAACACTGCTCATCATTTTCGTTTCATTCTGGTTTCGGTGTCATATCAGGATATCCGACCAGCACATTTTGTTCGCATGTTGACTTTTGCGTTCTGCTGGCAGCATTCGCACTCTGGCCTTTTGTGCCATCTGCTCTCCACTTGCCGAGCTCTTGCTCTATCAGGGATGCATGCCTCCTGCTGAGGATCACCTAGGGGACCCTCTTCCACCACTTACCGATCACTCCGCCCTGTAAACGGTTGCCAAGGACATGGAGTTAGGATGTGGGAGACCGCCGCTGCTGGGCCATGCCCGTACTGCCTGAGGTCCATCTGGACACCCTTCCTGTTGAAGGTGCTGACTGTCGATCACTTCTTCCAAGAGAGGATATTTATACAAATACTCTGAGACCATAAACAACAGTTTGTTAAAGCAGGCAGTGAGGACACAAGAACCAATTATTCCACATGGACGAACACATGATAAGAAGTTGGGTTGGAGTCATTTACCTGTTTCACAATGTCCAAAAGTGTAAGACTGAATGTTTTATTAACCCTCTCAGAACCAATGCTGAAATTCAAATGAAAATATACTGGGAAAGCACTAGTAAAGTGAACACTTGATCTCAATCGAAAGAAATCACCTGTAAGATCTGCACATTATTAAGGGTATGTAATTATTTCACATATAAAATATCTATAACTTCCATAGCTTTCATTGTTTCAGAGGCTATATGTCTATGAAAGCAACAGTGAACTACAAAAAGTTAAAAGTAAGGAGAAATGCACCAGCAGCAAGAAGTATTTGATGAGTCAAACAGACTGTCTATTTTCTCAACAGCCTCACTGTCCAGACACTGACTGCTTACATCTGAAATACTTAACAAAAGATGGTCAACCACGGATAATGTAAGAATAAATCACCCCTTTCACCCCTCCAATGTTAAGGCATAACATAAGAAAGATGCTCCTGACTAGTTGTAGTCAAGAAAAATGTAACAATCTAGTCTTGAAGTTGCAAAAGCCTGTGATATTCCACTGTAGACCTGTGACATGCTCTGAGTGCTACTATTCATTTCTGGCATTGTCCATCTCCAACAATATTCTCTCATACTGTTTCATCCTGCCCCTTCTCCATGACACTCTGAAGACGCTGCATTCTGGCATCTTGTACAGAGACAGGATTGCCGGCAAAACTGCGGTGATACAGCTGGATCAGTTGCTGGTATTCATTCAGTGTGAACTGAGGGCCTTTCTCTGCCACAGAATTCAGCACCTCCTGGGGAATATAACAGGGAACGTCACTGACAAATGAGACTTGATAAAAAGACACATATCAGAGAGTGAGTGAGTAAATGAATGAGTGAGTGTGTAAATATGTGAGTAAATGATGAGATAGGTGGTGAGTGAGTGAGTGAGTGAGTCACAATCACATGATATGAATCACTTTGTGAAGAAAAAAAAAGCACAAATAGACAAGTAAATGGTACAACACGAAAAGAGAGTCAGAAGCAATACAAAAACTGAAATACATCCTTGCAATAAGAGACACATACATCTGGATTTAGGTATAGCAGCTCGTAGAAATGTCGTGCTCTGTCAAGGTCAGACTCTCGAGTCAGGGTGATGTTGGTCAGGTTTTGCTGGATAGCCAAGATGTTGCGACACCTGAATAATTCAGTCAGGATGGGAAAGAAAAAAAATGAAAATGAAAACAATGATACTGTTTTGATATTAGGGGAGGATTATGAGATAAAAAAAGGACCAATGTTCAAGATGTGCCATATTAACCTTTTGAAGTGCTACGGTCCTTATTTTTTTTTTTTTTTTTTACAATTTGTGACTCTTTTGAAGTCTTATGTAATCAGAGATCACTTTCCTGATTAAGATCTTACTTTGGTATGAATCTCAAGTGGAACAACCAGATAAAAAAAAATTAGGTCTCTTGATTTTTCCATCAACAAGAGGTTCTGGCAGTTGGAGGCATAAGCCACAGAGAAATGAACCGAACGAGAAATGTGATACTAGGCAATTCTATTAACAGTTATATTGTCCAATATTCTCTAACTGAAAAACAATACCTGCCCTTAACATACTTTGCTTAAAATACTTTGTGTAGGCCTGGCTAAAAAAATTGTAGCTTAGATCCTCTGTATATATCAAATTACAGCAGTAATTCAACCTAAAGAAGTCAAAAGGGTGGTCTGGTCAAAGGTCTGCTCATCATATTTTGCAGTGTACTCACAATGTTATAATATGGCATTCATAATATATTATCTTAGAGCACAAACTTTTATCTCTTTTGCATTAATATCAATACGGAAACTCTCCACTTCCGTAATTTCTACTGACATCTCAAAACTTATGTAATCAAAATAACGAAGGAGAGCCTATGCTTCATATATTTAGCCGCCTCTCTCTCTCAATGTTTTTTGGACTACTACATTGTCGAGACATCCTGATTGTATGATACCAAAAGTGAGAACTAACATCATTTCTGAGGCAAATTCAGATATGCCACAGAGCTCGTCCTACATTTTTACTATTGATGGTGGAGATGCGAAATAGATGTGTGGACTAAAAATTAAACCTCACTGATATACTTAGTACACTGCTGGTGGATTTCACTCACATTTTCTTGATGCCATTCTCATTGATCTTCTTGAGGAACTGGACGCTACTGATAAGGATGGAAGCCACTAGATAACCCAGACTCTCAAAAATGTACCTAAGGAAGATTATCAACATACTTAACCTTATAGATGTATGTTTATTCACTGATGGTGAATCAGCGGTCCCCAGGAAGACCTCAGAAAGGATATTGAAATAGTACCAACATAATATATAAGATTCAATGACCTAGCATACTATAACTACATTAAAAGAATTGGTGCGAGAGAAGTGAAATAAAAAATTGGCACAAGAAAAGATGGCTGGACAACAATCACAAAAGGACAAGAAATCATTTATGGAGACCCAGGTCCTCACTCGCAACTGTGACAAATAGAAAAGACTGATGCTGAGCTCATCAACAGGTATCCAATGACTCCAAATGGAAATAAAGGTTAAGAAAAAGAAGGAAAAGAAAAAGCACACTAATCAGTGAGTCTTGCACGAATCAGTGAGTCTGACTCCTGAGGAGAATGCCATAAACGTATTTGATAAGATTATTCATGGGCAAACAGTAATTCTAATCAAGATATGTAGAATGAATAACAATTGCTGACATTCTCTAGTGTTGCAAAGTTTTGGCTAAAATCTAGTCATACATACCCAGCATTAAATGATCTGTCAAGACAACCAGTGTTGGATAAAATTACATAAATGAAACATGAGACAAAAGCTTAGGTTGGGACTTGTTTCCTCACTTAGCACAGAAAATATATATACACATGAATCTACAGGGAAAATGCAGAAAATATTTACACACATGAATCTACAGGGAAAATGCATAATACTGATTTATACCTGTAACCAGTGATAAACTAAAGGTGACTTACTTGAACTTTTTGGGTTGCAGACTTTGTGTCATCATTTCCTCCATACTACTCAGGTCTTTGTTCAACTTCAGGACATTGGAGTCTGGGTCAAGGTCATCTATTGGTCCAGCATAGTTAGACTGAAACAGGAAGGAGAATTATATGACATATGTAAATGGCTCACAGCTTCTCAAAGCACCAAACATTAAATACCAGCTTTGCACAAAAACTTAATTTCAGAGGAAAGTGACATTACAAGAAAAAAAAAAGAGAGAGAAAAAAAAAAAAAGGACAAAGATACTAGAGAAGGAAAGTTAGTGCATGAGGGAACAGTGCAGAATGGAAGAAAGCCAACAGATTGTGAGAGAATACTAGGAGATCAGATTAGGTTTGACTGAACAGAAACACACATACATGGAAAAAGAACAAACACCTGAGAGTGGGGGAAAGATTGACATTATGGGAAGATTTCTGGGAATGGAAGCCAGGTAAACGGAACTGGTCAGGTGATACAGCATTGTATTTCCATCACCAATCAAAGCCTCACCTGTTTGGCTACTGGCAGCAGGTAGTAAAAACAGTGGACTCTGACCTCCAGATGCAGCAGCAACAGGCAGATCTCTGCCAGATCTTTAAAGTCTTGTACCAGAGACTTCAGAGATCTGCGTGGAACATCAAAAATATCTGTGTTAGAAAGTCATACAAAGAATCAAGAATATTTCATACATTCTTTAGTGATGACTTCCACAGAATCAGATAAGTCAAGAAAACAACGCATACAGCTAACTTACTTGGTTCATTTAAGGAGCATGAAGCCACATGATTCACATTCAAATTTACTGACAAAACAAAACAAAACTGGAGGTTTTTATTCATGTCCTATTTATTGGTAAAGAGGTGAAACCAGAGACTGGATGTATGTTTATTTGTATTTCAATTATTTTTAATGGAATAGACATCATAATGCTAGTCCTGTGAACAAGGCTGAGAGCATGAAAAAAAAAAAAAAAAGAAGGAAAGAGAGAAAGAAGGAAAGAAAAAAAAACAACAAAAAAAACCCTGACTAAATAAATAGTAGGCATTTCTACCAAATCTCTCACTAACTGCCTTGCCAAGCTTATCACAAAAGCAAGCTATATATGGCCCTTTGGAGGTGTGGGTGCTAAGAATGAAGTTTTCGTGTCAAAATATCAAAATCAGAATTTTAGATACTTTCATCTCTTCTGATATATCAAAAGTAATGACTGTGGCCAGAAGACGGCACCACAAGAAGACAATATATGAACATTCTATAAAATCAAAAATGATTTTCATAAAACTTTTTTTCATTTTTCTCCCCAAAGCTCTTTTTTTTAATTTCTGAACCAACTGACTTCAATTTTTGAATGTTTTAGTGAATTCTATTCATATTTATCAGGGAAAAATGTTTAGACTCTGTGGTGGAAACTTGAGAAATATATTATATACAACTGTCAACACACATGTTTAAAAAGTTTGTGACATGCAATGCATGAGCTGAAACCAAATATAAATGCATATTAATGTACAAACTTTCAAATGTTCACATTCAGTACTTTATGAGCCTTAAGCTTTTGAAATATTCATTTTTCAAGATATAAAATCCAATATGGTGGCACTGTCATGGCAATCAGACACAAAACAAACAAACAAAAATCCACACTCTTCCTCCAATCTGAAAATACTGGATCTGACTTTGAAGCATAAATATTCCTTAGTGCGACCATTCAAAAAATCATTCTCAGCACCCACATTCCCACCGATAATTCAAGGACAGTTTTCCTACTCCACAGTTTTATTTTCAAGACAAATCCTAGCTGGTTCATTAAGTTACACATACTACCATGCAATCCATATATGAGTCATGTACAGACACAATCTTGCCAATAATTTTTACAATGAGGTCTGGATCATCTCATCAATGCTGGAGTGTTGAGTGGCCCATCTCCTCAAAGACTTGCTCAATAAACTTTGTGTTTGAATTATTTTCAAATGAGACACTATATACTAAGACACTGATCACCATCAAATATTGTACCCAAATCATTGCCTGAACATGCATACTTATTATTCTGGAAACCTGGTACTCCAGCAAATTCTACAGCACTTTTAGAGTTAATCAAGTAACATATTATTATTCATTCTATTTCATCATTAGATTAGCTAGCTAAGAACTGTGTCCACTGCTTTATACTTGACATGCAGCCTCTTCTCATATACACATGTACACAAACATATACTTGTTCATGAGCATATTAAGTATTCGTATTTGTTTCAACAAACTATTTTAATTATAAAACCAATTCTCAGTTATCGGGGCAAATAAATTCATTTGATGACCAGTCACACAGACAAACAAATAACCTCCAATCAACACAAGCAACAAACAATCTCCTATCAACAACCAGTGAGGCACAGAGTTCACTGACTCAGACTGCTTGATCCAGTTCTCACAGACTGGGAGTTACGCAAATGTGTCAACGTGATGACAACTGCACATTTCTTCACTCCCTCTGATCTTGTGTGAGACTCATTGAAAGTGCCTTGAACTGGGAGTAAATTTTGTCACGTATCACTTGTAAACTCACACCTGCTGCCTCACGCACTCACATGGTAAACAAACCCCATGTGTAGATTTAACCCTAGAAGCATCAAAAGGCCTTCCAACAGTAGACTTCTATGTTATATGCATTTAAGTCACTTTACTTTGAAAAAGTGGTCCTGGTTATTGAAAGACTCATTCTGGATATTTTATCTGAAATGTTAGTTTCAAAACTAGACAACTTTCATCGTATTAGCTCTAATTGAATCATCTGATTAAGTTAAGCATTCAAAGGTGTTATAAGACACACTTACTGTAATGTCTTCTCTGAAATGGGTGGCACTTCCTGAAAGGAAGAAAGGAGAAAAAAAAAAAGATGAAAACGAAGACTCAGTAAGGGTGGAGTGATTAAGATGGTGGCATGACACATCTATTTGTACAATGTTGCCCCAGACAGAGGGAGCTGATGTCATTTGTTACATAAGAGATGAGATGGCAAGGTCACAACCAACTGTTGGCAGAGTATGAAACATCTTGCAAAACAGCAGGATGCTGAACTGGAGACAAGGAACCACAGTTGTTATCAGTGGGTGATAGACTTATTAATTTGTCACATTTGTTGTTTTTGTTGTTGTCAGTTGCAATGTATTGAATTGGTTACCAGATGAAGTCTATGTCCTGTAGTTCAAAATATTTCTACAAAATGATGAAGATGATGATGATGACTGCTGTGATGGCCAAAAAAACGATTCATTGAAAATGTTGAAATTCTGATTCCATTGTCTTTTTCTATTTACTTATAAGATTTGCACTTACAATTTTTCTGTTGACTTTTATTAATTTGGTAACAATTTTGCAGTCTTTAATGGACAGCAAAGAATTCACAATAAAATAATGAGGATGATGCAGTGATTCTCATGATGTTGCCCACATCTCTGACCTAGCATCCGCGGTGTTAAAATGATGAGGAGAGGAAAGAGATGACAAAGAGTGAGACAGATATGAATGGGAATAAAACAGATAAAGAAAGGGATACAAGAATTAGAGAGAGAGAAAGAAAAGGTATAGATAGAAAGAGGGGGAGCTAAAGAGATGAAGAGTAGGAGATAGGACGATGGGGATTTATAGGGACAACACACAAAAACAAGAATAGTAAGGGACTCATGAGTGACCAAAACAACAAAGTGACACCTTCAGACCCTCAAGGGAAGACCCATTAAAACGGACCACAAACAATAGGATGGGAATAGTGGCAGGAATAAAAACGTGGACCTACAAAGTCAAAACAATATGGAGGGGTCATATTGAAGTAGAATAGAAAACAGAAAAAAACAATAAACACATAGCTTGAACAAAAAATAACAGAATATGGAGCGGATAGACAGTCGGCTGACAATGAAGAAGAAAATACGGCCATGGAATGGCCAGTGAAAGCCTGTGGTCATGACCAGTGAAAGCCTGTGGTCATGTGACCGGGTCTGACCAGGAGATCTGATCCGAGAAACCACTGGTGAGGGAGGGAGGGGGGGGGGGGGGGAAAGGAGGGAGGCGGCACGGCCAGGGTGGGGCTGTTTTGAGGATTTGGAGATGTGGACGCTGGGGTTCTGCTTGCTAGAGCCACTGTCTTCTTGGCGTGGCTCCGGAACGCTCTAGTAAAAAGAACACCATATGAAGGAGGGAGGCGACTGGCTTAATAAACTAGGGAAATAAAGTGCTGTAAAGAAAAACGTTTTTTTTTTTTTAAGCAAAGTTCATTGAAATAACCACCACCGGAAGGTTGAATGTCGTATATAGACCATATCCATAACCGTGCTGTCCACAAGAAGAGCAAAACTGGTTGGAACATTTTTTTTTTTCATATTTAACAATATGTTCACTATCTGTTTGACTTTTATGCGTTATGTCAGGGACTGGTAAGGATGTTTTGCTTTGATCTTCAAAATTCTATAACCTAAATGTGGCAAACAGTAATGCTAATGTTGCTGACAGGTAAGCAAATAGTGCATGGAGGATCCAACACATGTTGCACAGACAAAACAAATCAAATCCCAAGGTTTTTCAGAGAAATGGGTTGTACTGACCGAGACAAAACAAGGAATACTAGACAAAAAACAAAACAAAACAAGAGAAAAAGATGGATTTTGTGAGTCACAGAGGTGAGTGTGAAATTCGACACTGAATAACAACAGTGAGCTCAAAGCAGGTGACACATGTCTTATGTAAGTGGGGAAACCCAGGTGTGGTTTATTTAAGGTGGGACTGTCTGTCTGTTTTCTCACACACAGGTGTTTGGATTACATCATTGTCCTCTACATGATCAAAGTCAGAAGTAGACAATCGAACTGCTTGTACCCAGTCCTTCATCCCTTAACCTTTACAGTTATGTTAACCCTCCTGTAACTTCTGTCCCTCTATCAATCTTGCCTTTCCATTCATATATATTGGTAGAATAAGCCTGATGTCAAATTTTACATGTTCAGAGATTCATTGGTGTCCAGGGAAAAAGAAATCACTGTGCTTTACCGAAAAACATATACATAGCTATGAGTCTTCTATGCCAAGATATAGAATTCAAAGCTCACCCCTGGTGACCCTAGGGTCAGTGAAATCCAAGTTTCTGGCTGGAATCCTCTTTGACATCTAATTCATTTCACTAAATTGCAGAACATTTTATTATGTACCTCTACATTTATATAGGCAATATATTTTTCTAAAGTTTAAATATGTCAGGTCCTGAAATTGGGTTTTCCCTCAAAATATTTGATTTTGGGTTTTTATTTTCTGTTAAAAGTTTGATCACTGCTGAATATAAACATAGTATTAAAACGCTGATATGTCCATTCTAAGGTGTGGGGAGAAGGGTCAAGCACAGATTGACTGGTTCCTCTGCCATCCAGGCTCTTGCTCATTTGGGACTCTATACTCAGTGATACATCATCACTATTTTGTTGGCTATGGGCAAATTGCATATATAAGACTTGATTATGATCTCCATCACCAATATAGAGAGTACCAGTGCCAGGGTGGACACTGACTGACCATCTGAGGTGCTGACCACACCGAATATCAGTGAAAACATTCACCTGGGCCTCTGAAATAGACTTCACACCGCCTAATGAGGATGAAATATGCCATGTTTCTGCTGTATCAGAGTGCAGTAGTGGATTATCTGTCACAGGAAGGTTAAAATCCCTCTTGGCTTTGACCAACAAAGGCATAGCAGCCATATATAGCTCTCTCTGGACCCTAAAATGACTCCACTGAAGTCCCTTTGCTGATGAGCGAAGGGAAGTAAAAAGGAAGAAAAATGGGAGTAAGGACAGAGGAAAAGGCAAAAGAAGGCATAGAAATCATGGAAAGAGGTCTGGTAGGGGAAACATGTTTTCGGGTTGAAAGTCCGATAAAAGTAAAAGGCTCTTTACAGCTGTTTTTTTTTCAGCAAAGAGAAACTTTAAATGTGTTTTTCTCCAAATAGATCTACCTGTTTTAGCACAAATATGTGATCTACTTTTCTAGTTCTTTGAAATGTGACATCCCCCCTCCCCCTGATTTAGAGAGCATTACACTGTAATTAAATACTATCACTGATGGTTTACCTCAGTCTGTGCCTTTTAAGCACAGTGGTGCAAGTTATACAGGTTTTGCAGAGAAAGATAGCGAGAGAAAGGTAAAATAAAATGGGGAAGAGAGAACAAAAAGAGAGAGACTGAGATGGATGAACAGCAAGAAGCAGACAAAGAGAGATAAGGACAAGAGGCAGTTGGAGTGATGTGGGAGGGGAAAGAGATGATGAAGAGATATGAAAAGGAATAAGAAACAAATGAAGAAAGGGATACACGAATTACAGAGAGAAAGAGAGAGAAAAGAAGATAGAAAGGGATATATGAAAAGAGGAAAAGACAAATGAGGGAAAAAAAAAAAGTTGAATAGGAACTCCAGATGCTGATTAATGATTAAAAATTATGCATTCATTAGAGTCACTCTCACACATGGAGTCAAAAACTGTTATCAACCTACCATTGGCAGCTCCTCCTGTACAGGGTTCAGGCTGCTCTGAGAGGTCAAACTGGCTGCAAAGTCATCCAGGCGGTCAGCAAACCATTCCTAATAGCAAGACAGATCAGATAGGGCTGTTATATTATGGGGATGAAAAAAATGAGCCAGAGTGTTTGTTTCTTTAAATGTGAAAGAGACAGACATAAGAGGTGTAGTGAAAGAAAGACGGAAGGTTTCACAATAACTAATACATTATCTATATTCCTTTCAACCTCCTGCAGGTGGCTATCTCAAACAAAAGCTACTGTATAGTTAAGCATTGGTACTTTCTGTGATACGAGACAAATGGAGATAATTGAGAGAATAATAAGAAGGTGGTTACATGAAAAAAAAAGAAAAAAAAGAGCACATAGCTGTAATGGAAAGCTACAACCACATCCCAGGCAAAGCAAGGGATTTACAGACGAATTCATCAGACTCTCATGCACATTAGCCACAGCTCTTAACTGGGTAAATGTATCTCATTTACCTGCTACAAGTGGCAAATATGAAATGACAGGAGATAGATGAGAAAGCCAGAGATGAAGAGTTAAATGAGAAGAGAGAGAAAGGCTAAAATGAAAAGCTAGAGGAAGATTCAGGTAAGGAATTGGCAGAGAAACATACCAGACTTTCATGAACGTTGGCTACTGTTCTCATCTGAGTGACATCTGTGATGATCTCTTGTTGGGGAATGAGAGATTCATCGCTGGACAAATTGCTGATTAATATCACAGCTTCTTTAGAGTTCAGTGCCCTGATCTCTTCCTCTGAGCATATTGTGCGGTCCAATTCTTTCCCTTGTCTTGGCTGAAGACTGCGCCAACTAGGTAATGACCTGTGGTGATATTTTTCATCACTGTATCATTTCTGTCATTTAATCTTTAGTCTCTACAGATTTTCAAGAGCATTTTTCTTCAGAAAAGTGACATGAACATAATACCTGCTTACTTTAATACTTTCTTACAAATTTGAAAGTTTTGGTGGTGTATTTCTCTTTCAATAATGCAAGGGACAATGAAGCTTCTCTTTTCTGCAAAACTATTTTTTTTTTTTTAGTCTGCCTTGTTCTGATGCAGTCTGTGATATTAGAGTTTTGGTGCATCTGTTTGGCAATATTTGTATCTTTGTATTAATGCTTCATCAACTGTGTTGGAGGATGAATGCTTTCATAATTTGTTAATGAAGTAAAATATATTGCGGTGCACTGAGAAAAGTTGATGTAATGAAGTGTTTTTTGAAACTATTAAACTATGCCCTTTCAATAGCGGGTTGTAAGTGTGATCATAGATGAAAGAGATATTGCTTGACAGAAACAATCACACTGACTGTCATTGCATGACTAAATTGTAAAACAGAGTCTGTACCATATGGCAATAAAGACTGTATAAATGCTCTCTATTATTATTACTATATAGTGCCTTGTCTTTCTCTCAAACCTTTCAGATATGTGAGGTTTAGCACAAAACACCTCTTGCTAGATCATCATACTCTAACTTATCCAGCTATTGAAAAGCCATGCCCTCTATGAAGACATGATAGCATTGATAGACAACTACCTTGGAAGCTTGTGGATAATTGAAGAAATAAACATATGGCATGAACAGCAGGTATTCATCTACTTCATGGAGTGCATGACATGATCATCTGGCACCTACCTGAGGAATCGACTGATGTCTTCATCTTTGGCCCACATAGCACTGATGATACGCTTCTCATCAGACCCATGTTGTACAATATCTGTAATGGCATACAAAAATAGTGTGCATAAATGTGAAGGGTCAACAGTGTGGGCATGGTAAAGCATTTTTTCACATCTTGGGTGGAGAAGACAAAAATGGTAATAACTGCAGGGAACAAATAAATACTCTCATGTTGTGCACAGGTTGGCTCACATTTTGCAATAGCATGCTCTCCATCTGAACTGTGTATAATATTGAATACAATGACAGATATAAAGAGCAGAAGGTCAGTTCACTAATATGAAGACAGTGGGTGGCCTATCGCAGAAAGACAGGAATGAATTAACTAAAGGTTTGGATTAAAAACTTTTTAAAATCTGGTCCTCACGACAGCAACCCTGGCTGCAGTAAGAGACAGACCACAAGATCAGATATCTAACTGTTGTGTGCTCAGGTAAAATGAGTTAGAGGTCAATTTTTCATGTACAGAGTTAGTGGTGCCAGTAAAAAAGGAAAATGAACATATGCGACTTCATACATGAAAATTTCTTAGCTATGACTCTTTTCTGTCAAAATATCCATGTCCACAGCTAAACCCTGTGACTCCATGGTAAATTAAATCATCTTTAATCCTCAAAGCTGCTTTTGACATCCAACTCATTTCATCTGGATATGTGACATTTGTGTCAGGTTTTGGCCTATGGTACTTTATGTAAATCATGGAGGATAGATTCAGCGCAGTGACAGCAAAAATAAGACACTCAGATAAAATGTTTGTTCTAGATTAAGTCTGGACATGAGGGAATATTCAACACAACAGAGACACATTACTGACTCCATGGTCAATATCAAATTCCACATGCAGTTTGCTTTATGTTGAGTTTAGGCATTTTTTGACACCATTCCCTACAGCAAACAACACAAGAGCTAGGAGAAGTGAAGGTTGTTAAATATAATATATTAAATTTATATAAGAGCTTTTTTTTCTTATTGGTTTCTTGATGAGTCTTGATATGAGGCAACATTCAGTTCTAAAGTCATCCATCATCATCAACATCACCAATAAGAAAAAAATAAAAACAGCCAGAATGTCAGCTGGATGGTCATTATCAAATTCTGATAACAGAACATACCCATAACAACACTGTTTAAAAAAAAAAAAGCAAGGGGAGAGAAGAGGGGTGAGGAAAATCAATCTCTTGTTTTCTGTCAGGTTAACTCAATTAAGTGCCGAGTCAAAATTGGGAAAATCTTACTATGTACTGGGCAGTATATAATGGTATAAATTTCACTTCTCAACCTCCTCCAGCAGTTTCAGGACAGGCTGAAAGTTTTATATTGGTATCATGAAAATGATAAAAAAAAAGACTATTGATTCTTTGTACAGAATTTTGTGCGCAAAGCTCCGGGAGCAGATTGATTCCATTATTTTGTATATACTTTGTATATATTTTGTATTTTGTATATTCTAGATACAAATTAGTTGGTTTTGTGAGAAAAACTTGTCTATTGACAGCCTAACAAAAACAAGATATGAGAATCCTCATCTATTGCACTGAGTGAACTAAGATCTGAGGCAATTTTCACTCAATCTCTTGAGCAATCATCTCTCATTTTCCCTTACCTCTGTACGCAGAATGACACTTGTCCCGATAGTCTCGCAGGACATTACAGATCATATTAAGGAACTGGTCAGCATAGTCAGGCAGATCATGCATCAACTCTTGAAGTTCTTGTATGCTGCTGTCCACTGTCACAGTACTCTGGTCATATGGAAAAAGACAGAACCAGTTAAAGAACAAATATCTTGCTGATGATAGATAAAGAAAATCTGACAACTTTTGAGATATCTTTCAGTTGTATAGGAGTCAGCTGTGGCATCACCAAAACACAGATCAGAGACCAGCAGAGAGAGGGAGTTGTCACGGATGGATGTCCTTAGTTATGCCAAAATAACCAGCAGGATTAACCCTAAAAATGTCGCCAGGAACCACTGAGTGTCATGGGAAATTCGATACCATTTATTCGTGTGAAAGAAATGACTGTTCAGGTTTAAAGGTGATATCAGTTGAGTACTTTGCTATTGCAGTGTTTGAAATTTGGAGGAAAGTTCAAAAACAAAGTATGATGATTGAGGGTATTTTTTTCCCACATCAACTCCTTGACATTTCAAGGATTAAGGGACCCATAGGCCAATCAACAATATACTGCTAATAGCAGCCAGATAGATATGGGGATAAGATCTACAACTATTGTAGCAATATAGATCAACTGCAAATACATACTTCTTATAGGTCTCTTTCAATTTCAACATATAATGGAGCAACTAGTCACAGCAGCACAAATACAACCATACTAGGCAGTACTACTAATGCTATGATGACTAGGTCCACGAAATAGTGACAGCAGGAAAGTATCTATTACCTGCAGTAATGGTCTGGGAACTCCCAACTCACGTCTTGTTTTCTCATCAATCACATTGCGAAGGGCATCAAAACCTGGGGATGTGGAATAAACTTATAATGAATTCCAACTTCTTTAGCTTTCATGGAGCGTCCACTATGTCACCAGCTGTTTCTATTCACTCTCTAAAACTGACCAGCCATGTGATGCAGATGAGCTATACTCCTGTACGATTCACACTTTGATTATTTTTTATGAATGGGTTTACATGACATTTCTGCTATTTTCAGATGAGGTCTGCAGATCCTCAATGAAGATCATAATTCTCCCTTAGCATAATCACTAAACCCCACAGAGACTCTTCACAACAGAGACTGGCTGAAAGAGCTGCCTGTATTGTAGCTTGTTTTCCTAAATCCTAACTCAAACCTTCAAATATAGGACACACTTACAATGCAGTTCTTTTCATCTCTGAAAATTAATATGTACGAATATGGCCACCAATTTTGAGGCTTATCTAGACTGTGGATATTTTGACTTTTCTGTTGTTGATAACTCGTAAATGAGACTAAGGTATAACTATGTTGCTGATACCCCCTTCTGAGCAAAGCAATACTACTTTCTGTGAACGACTCTACAAGTAGGAAATGTTGGCGATGGAAAGACAGAAAATTTATCAAGAACTCCTAATAATAATTTAGACTGCAATGTAACATTTATATTTCATAAGAATCACAATCCAAATTAGATATGATCAGAACCATTGATTCCAACTCCAAACTGCGCAACAAGTTATGGATATGGGCAACATCAGATCAAGTCTGACAGAAAATCCTGTAATTTATTCAAATTTACAGCAGGTGGCAACTGTCTGCTTGAGGATAAGTTTGTTCCTGAAGAGGGCCACCTGTTCTTTAGTTTATACTAGATATCAATTCCTATTATCTCCATAATAATAATAATAATGATAATGATCAATTTAAAATATATCGTTTCTTTTTTTTATTTCTTTGAATCATTCTCACTAAAGAGGACAAAGAGCAGGGAAAAAAAACAAAAATGCATTCTGAACTGCTATGGATTAGTTAGAAACTTATCTAAATAAAGCTATAAACAAAGTTAGTTATAACCATCTGAAACACAGCATTCATGACAACATATTTTACACACATAACCATTACAATTAAACTGAGCACATCCAGAGTGATTAAGCTCATACCCTGCAATGGGCTAAAGCTTGCACTAAACAGCAATGTAAAATGCACATTTAAAATTTAAAAAAAACAACAAAAATACACCAAAGAACTCATAGCTAAAACTAAAGACATCAAAACATGGAGTGGTGACAATCATATAGCTTATATAACACACAAAAGTGCATAAATAATCATTTCTTTTCCCCTGCTGTTGCAGGCAAATCCCACAGTTACAAACTAAGTTGTGTGTGGCTAAGTATGACTTTCCTATAACATAAAAACAACAGAGGGCAGCTTTTCTCAAGTAATGCATGTAATAAAGGAAAGTAACATTGTCGCAGACTGAAAAGCTGTAATAAATTCAATAAAGATAATTACAAATCAAGAACAGCAACAAATGTATGTCTAATGTGATTCTTAGACTGTAAAAACAAGAGAGGATAGTTTTGGTCGATCTCCAGACTCACAGTGAAAGTAGCACTAAGACAGACTGTAAACTCGAATAAAGGGCAATCCAACAAACATCTTTCTCAAACCAAAAACACCAAACAAAAAACAATTAGAATATTTAATCCTTATGTAATAAGTTTTTTTCCCCAATTTTGCCAAGCATTCAATGAAATCCTTTAGACAAAAACCTACTAACTGCATCTCTCAGATCATTACTGCTGAAGCGGGGGAGACCCTATTCCTGATTCATGTCTCAGCCTGCAGTGTGCCATAATATATGTCATTGATCAATAAAGGATTAAAGTATAGAAACAAACATTTTTCCATGTATATAGGCCATTTTGCCCTATCTATCACTTTAATTCATTAACATCTGAAATAATGACTCCTGCAATGTAATAAAACAAACAAATTTAATGTAGTATCAGGTTGTAAAAGTAAAAGGACTGAAATCTCTTCATAAATTGCGAAGCTGCACACTGTATTTATTACCTTCTGAACAACCTTATAGTCTGTTTACTCATTATCTCAAGCATTAGGAACAAAACCAAATGACAAGCAGTGACAGCACTAAAGATGAACAATTGCTGCCTTCAGAACAAATAATATCCCAGTTGCACCGAACAGATTTTGAGCTTAGGTCAAGGAAAAAAAGAAAAAATATATCAGTGAGAGACGAACAGTCAAAATGCAAGATGCAAGCATCCAAACATAAACTGCAATACTGGAGAACGAGAATTAAACAATGTAGTATGATATCAACCTCAGACAAAAAATTTTCTTTGTTTCTTTTTGGACACAAATTTTCTCACAGTGAATGTCAGTACCTGTCATACTTATAAAATTTTCCAGACATTTTATCTAAAGGATATAATAGCAAAACTGGTGAATGGAATTTTGTTATATCCAATCATGACCAAAAAAAAAACCAAACAAAAAAACTGTCACTTTAAAACACAGAAATAATAAATGGAAAGTTGTCACCATAGAGAGTAATGATATGTTAAGACAAAAAATACTCCACGAGTGGACATGATGCAACTGACCACAAATGAAAACCAAAGAGTCACTAAAAAGAAAAAAAAGACAGAACTGTGGAAACACAATTTTTTTAAGAACAGATGAGAGAACAAAAAGTCAATGAACAAGGGTTTGGGGGCAAATATCCTAAACCAATGAACAACAATTACAAAGGTAAACAAAATAAGGAGACAGAAAACTACATGTGATCTTCATTAACAGAACCAAAATGAACACATGGCCATAGTGAAGAGATTCACATCTGAAGCCCTACACTACAGAACAATATTAGAGAATCACTGAGAATAAGTAAGAATACAAAATGTTCTACTGCATAAAAACTCTATGAGAATTATCCCTAATGCCGTATCTCATATAGCTGCAACTACTAACTCTAGGAAAGAGCATGGTGATCCAAGGTTACAGAATAAGAGTTATAACAAGACAGACTGAATCTGACAGACAGGTGAAGAACAGGAAAATCAAGGCTATGGTTTCTTTAACTCTTGCGATATCATAATCAGATGTGTTCCTTATCATCACATTCAACATGTATACACCATCTAACAGCAAACAACATGGGATAAATTCACAACAAACACATGTTGAGGGCATTCAGACCATGACTCACACTTATGTCCATCCTCCTCCTCCTCCACTGGATAACCAACAGTCAGTAAAGAAGGCACAAATAAGTCATTAGACACATGACAGTCACTTCTTGTACCACACATTCTATCACACAACACATGAGTTCAAGCATAAATATATTATAAGACACTAGACGTTCACTTGCTTCACCAACACTCCAACATAAAGCTAATGAATCCAAACTGATAAAAGTAACAAATTCCAACAGCACACAGGCCTATATATGTTATTCTATGTCCATGTGACCATTTCTTTACAAATCACTGGACAACAACCAAAGCAAGTGGACACAAACAACAAATTTTAAGATGCACTAATGCATCCATGTATTCATAAGTTACTTTCTCAACAAATATTTATTCTGAACAAAATGTCCTCCTGGTCAGACAATTTCAATCCCCAATAAAACCTAAACTCCCATCAATTTATTTTTGATGCCAGGAGCATTTTAGCATACATATGCGCATTTTAAATCACTTTTAGGCACCGACTAGTTAACTTGTATATATGTTGATAAAAACAATATCATTTCACCCATACATGAGCACACTATCAATGATATCAGATGATCAATAAAACAAATAACAATCCAGTTTACCAAATACATGAAAGATTGCAGAAACAAAAATGCTCATCATAAAAGCTACACTGAGTTATCCAGACAATTTTTTTTATATTTGGATTGCCTAAGGTTGATAAAGAGAGACTCAGGATCAAAATTTTCTAAAATAACAAGAAAGTTATATTACTACATTCTGTTTTTACAGTTACAAAGAGTATTTATGATATCAGTAACCATCTTGATAAAACTAAGAAATATCCCCTCCCCTTGTGCACATGTTAATAAATATATCAAACTTCTGTTCCGTTTGAACCGGCAAAATAGACTATAAGAAAGATGAGTTGACAGATCAAACAATTTCACATGAATAACTGCACAATATGTTCACGAGTTACTTTCTTCACCATGGATCAATCAAACCAGCTGACAAAATAACAAACCTTGACAATATAATAGTATTCCCTCACAAAGGATTGTGATCACGGGAGAGAACAGGAGCTCTACTTTAGCTTCAGTACTGTCAAGATTAAACCACTCAACTGTCCTATTACACGAAGTGATTCAACTAAAGCCTTCATTTAATATTTTTTTTTTTCACATGGGCTAAATCATTGTTATCATTATTATTTTGCTCTTCTAATGCAACATTTTTTTTTTTAAATACACAATATGGATTTTTGAACATGATAAATTGCAGATGAAACTCCTTTAATTATTAATAGCATTAATTTTCCTAACTTTCCTTTGTTTCCACAAATTTATTCATAAAAACTTTGTGGTGTGGGATTCAGGTGTTGTATCACAATTTTGTGAGGCTGTAACCCCACAATGCACGTACACCACGTGGCATCCACAAATGTGTAGACTTGGGAGTAAGACAGATATGGACACATCTGGACAGTTGACTCAAGTTTTGGAACAGGGGCAGCTGCTTGTCAAACCACTGATTAGTTCAATGTATGAGGAATAGTGTAATATCTGAAGCATGGATAATCTAGTTGATCAATCAAGGAACACTCACTCTTTTTCCAATATGGTTAGCATTATTGTGAGTAAGGTATTTTCAGCAAAATCACATGACCTAGGAAACATCACTCACATGTGGCTTTGTTTATATGATGTGACAGGTCTGAGAGCTCATCATTCGTCCAGATTTGTCTGCCATGCGCAGAGCAAGTAAACAAAGCCACATGTGGGCGATGTTCCCTGCCTAGGTCGTGTGATTTTGCTTAAAATACCAAATTTCGTTAAAACATAAGTAGGGCAAGCGTCAAAGCAGCACGACGATATACTTCCATCCTGATTGATGTCCCCAGGTGGCTGGAAGGCGTAAACAGAACGTGACGTAACGATCTCCTTTCCTTCCATGACAGTGTCCCCTCAACATCCCCGCCCCGTGTTTTTCCCTATCATCCAAAACAAAGGTATTATAAGAATTCTTACCAAGGTGATCTCCAATCATCTCCCCCCCCCCTCCCCCCGTCCTCTCCTTCTCAGCCCTCCCCGCCTCCTTTCACTCCTTCCTACCCTACGTCACAAACATCCCCCCGCCCCCCGCCCTCGTTACACACACACATAATCCACATCCAATAGTCCGGGTAACACCCCGGGTATAGTATTAAGCTGGATGGCGGAGATGGACTGTGACGCTGTTTAGAGAATCTTGGCAGCTCTCACAGGGAGTCACAGGGGGTGAGAGTGTGCGAGTGCGTGAGTACGTAACTGCACGTTCGACCTGCACGTGATGATCTCGGGATCGATATTCACGACATCCCGGAGTTCATGAAGTCATAATGGGTATTATCTTTTCCAGAGAGAAACTAAAGGAACTAACTGACTGTCGAAGACATAGAACATCTTAGCTACCACTAGAGAAATTGCATTTACATTATGGAGTGATGACATCTGTATTTGAAAAATAACCTGGTCCTGACTACTGACAATGCCTTAGTCCAATTTGATGACTTTGGTAGTGAGGACAACATGCAGGTTGCAAAGGTTGAATTAAGTGCAATCGATTTGTTCCGACCAAGCTAGCGGCTGGAAATCCCCGTCTAGTCTTAGTAGGGGATACAAACACTCCAAACTGTTCACTACCGCTGACAACAACAACAACAACAACAACAACAACAACAACAACAAATGCACGGGACCTGTGACAACTGTTCTCGGATCTCGTGGTGAAGCTGTAACAAACATCTGTGAGTGTTCTGTTTTGAGCAAGGGGGTACAAACACTCGCTGTGGATTTCCAGGTTTTTGCCTCCTGGAATATGAACTATTCTCCCCAAACAATGGCAATGGTTCTTAACACTATGTTACACATTCTACAGTCGTGATTACACTTCATTGATCCATACTGCAGTGTTACACCGGTCCACCCTCATGGATCTTCCTTCCTGGTTGAGGTAATTGCTGCATGTGCAAATCACAGACAACGCGGCTCATTATTTGCATTCAGGTACTGTTATTATCTAGTACTGGAATGACGTACTGAGATTCTGCTGCCTCTTGTTTCCCTGCCATTTTGTAAGAAATAAAGGGGACAAACTTCTCACGACTTCTTGATAAACACACGCGATGGCTCTCTTACAGAACTTGTACAAAGAAAAGGGAAGGCTGGCGGAAAGGGCCCAATGTCAACACTGTGAGTGATCTCAGCCGTCTCACTATTACCCATCGACTGGTCAAAAGCTCCATCGACCTTACTGTCTGAACGACTTGGACTTTGGTATGTTTTTGTTGGCAGCAAATAAGAACGAACATCTCAGAACTCAATGATCAAGACTGCTGGACTACACATACATAGGATGGTTATCTAGTCCGCAAGACTGTTTTACAGGAACTTGTTGAATGAAATCTTATTGGTCGGACATAATGTAGATGTAAAATATACGCCTCAGTAACAAAACGTCAAATATGACACGGTTGCACCCAACCAACCACTTCGACGACAAAGAATGCTAACAACAGTCATTTCCTAAGAGTTCATCTTCTTTTATAGTTTACTGTCTTAGTGATTTCTAGCTATGCCAAAAAATTGCAGCCTAAAATTCAACTCCAATCATTTCAAGCAGTTAACTTTGCAAAGAAAATATTCAGATTATGTTTGTCCGTCTGTTTATTTTGTTCTGTTACCACAATATTTGATATCGTGTTAGGTCTCTCCTTAAACCCGACTATTTATCAACTTAACTAAGCCAAACCAGACTGAGATAATGATAGAGTAAATTTCGTTCATTCGTGAAATCATGAATACGTGAACGGCGTTATCTAGACGTCTTTCCCTCATAGGCATGGCCCCACAATCAACATGTGTGACGCCATCATAAGCTCTCAATTCAATAGTATAAACTCCTTGTCTAGACCAGTTCAATGCTTTCCTCTTTGACAGCGCAATAAATAAGAGAAGAGCAAACGAAATCAATTTTGATGTACACAGGAGATGGCCATACGGCTGTAAGGGGGGGGGGGGGGGGGAGAAAAAGGAGCAAGGGAAGGGAAGAGCGGGGAAGGAGAGAGATTAGATCGTGCGTCCATCCACCATGTGAAGAGATCTTGAATGTCTGAAACTTTGAAATCAGTTAATATAAAGTCCGATTCTCCTTTGCTTCTACACATTTTTTTGTTTACAATGCTTTGTTTCCTGATCTTAACTGATTCTATATAGCTGGGTTTTTGTGTGTTTTTTGTTTTCTTTTATCATCAGAATATTTTCCAGAGATTACTTCTCCAAATTTATTTTTTTAAAAATATATATATATATAGAATGGAACTGGTGTTCATTTTCACAGTGAATGAGGAATAGTGAAACAGATTGACTCCATACTCAGTAAACTGTCTAAGGAGCGTCTGAGACCAGCCAGGAAGAATAAAGGTTGAGAAGTCTTTTTGGCGCCCCCGAAGTCTTCAAGCTCCGTTATAGAACAGGGTAGAAAGCATATATAAACGATTGACAGGACTCGATGGAATTGCATAGGATAGAATTTAATAGGATTGGATAGAATATGATAAGATAGGATAGGATAGGATAGGATAGGATACGATAGGATAGGGTAGAATAGGATACGACAGGATAGGATAAGATGGGATAGGATAGGAAAAGATAGGGTAGGTAGCATAGGATAGGATATGACAAGATAAAGTAGAAAAAAGATAGGGCATAGGACAGGATAGAATAGTAACGTATAGAGTAGGGTAGGATCGGATAGGACAGGATAAGATAGGATGGGATAGGAAAGGATAGAATACTGTAAACTATCACACAATGTCGCGAGGAGAGGAAACATTTGGAGGGCATTCTACTAGTACTACCGGAAAAGGGCACTTTGTAATTTCACACCGGATATCTGGATGTAGTTCAGGTCTATTGTACTATTATTTATTCGGTCACTTGATCTGGGCCAATTCAATGCCGCCCACGCTGACAGAAAGCTGACAGAGTGCTGACACTGTCACGTATAGCTCAATGCCTGGGTTGGCTGTGGGTGTCGGAAGAGCCTAACATAACCCTCTAGAGCCCGACGTTCCACATATTATGATATAACTCAATAAGGGCCGAACGAATATGATATTTTGAGTTAGTTGTGGATAGAAATGACTACAAAATACAGACTTTTAACAGTGATAATATGAATAGGTCACATTGTAGATGTCCCGATAGCCATTCAACATTGTTTTTACTCTATTACACTATTTCAACCTGTGTTTAGGTCTTAGAAAGCTAAACGTTCGCCTACTACTGAGGATGCACGTTCTCAGAGGACAATGAGTCAAAATACCTGAATATAATAAAATAAATAAACAAACAAAATTTTCAAGCACATGAAAATCAAAATGTAATCACTTTTGCTCAGAATTGTTTGAAATAAGTTATGCTGATAATTCACAACATGTTAAATGCTACCTCAAATCTGCTGCCAAAATATTAACAAGCCAAACGTTTCAAAGAATTCTTTCTTTCTTTCCTTTCTTTCTTTCTTTCTTTCTTTCTTTCTTTCTTTCTCTTTCTTTCTTTCTAGTGTCTTTTTCTGTCTGTCTTTCTTTCTTTCTTTCTTTCTTTATTGTGTCTTTTTTTTTTCTCTCATCTTTTCTTTCTTTTTTCCTGTCTGTCTAATTTTCTGTCCTTCCTTTCTTTCCATACTTCTTTCTTGCTTTGTTTCTGTTCATCAGTTGTTGTATTTCACTGTTGTCAGAAAAAGAAGGTAAGAGGTGGAAGGTATCTTATATGGTGTTATTTAAGGCACAAAACAGCCTAGCAAATACACCGGCCTCCGTCAGTTGGGGTGGAGTGAAATGGACTTTGGTGGGGCGAAACGAGAAGGTTGAGACTCCACTGGAGTGAATAGCAAATAGCGGCATGACCTTTCGAGCGTTATGACGTCACCGCCCCAGTAATGAGTAGAGTTCAGCCAGGAGACTGTTTATCTCACAGACACAAAGGCAAAGTCGTGCCAGGAAAATTACTTGGCGTGACCTGATCCACCAGGCGACTACCCAGCCTTCGTTTTCCCTATGATTGCTCTTATCTAGCCTTGCTTAATTTCAGCTTTTTGTGGACTAACGCCTTTTAATCTATCTGGGGGAAAACACTATTGCTCCGATTATTGAAAGCCCTTGCTTTGCTCCAGCGTTGATCACTTGTGTTTGTTTTTTTTTTTTTCTTGCCTTTATTTATTTATTTATTTATTTATTTATTTATTTATCGGGCGAGTAAATTCTCTAGTTTATTGTGTTTGGTCCGATTATTTAACCTCTAGCTATTGTTTGACTACTTGACTAGCTCCTTCACATCGTTTGGAAAACTAGTGAATCTGCAGCACCAGAATAAATTAAGGATAAACATTAGGCTGTGAGACAAAGATGAGACAGGATTAATTTTATTTTGCCCTCAACAGGAAACTCATTTTTACTGTCGATTGTAAACTATATAAATGGCATACATTCACACAAATACACATAAAGTGCTAACTTTTAAGGAACGCCTCAGAGCAAGGCACACTCCAGAGGAACTGCTGCTGTGATACTTTGTAACTAGTGGAGATGGTCAGATGCATTTGCTGAAGATTACAGAACTGTTTTGGGAAGAACCAAAGCTAGAAGTTAAAAACACTTTGTTACACATACTGAAAATTTACAACATTCGTACAAGCTATTAAATATAAAAACTCATTTTTTGTTTTGAATCATTGGCAGAAATCTTGCTTCAGCTTTTACTATATCTAAACATTTCCTACTCGTTATATAGACGTTTTGTCTTTCTTCCTAGACAAACTTCTTTCCCAAAGAAAAGTGGGCAGATTTTAAACAAATCCAGTGAAGTTTTACACATGTTTGAACATAGTTTAGCAAATAATGACAATGACATGCAGAGAAGCTGAAGGAAAATCTCTTGGTCAACATGTAACAACGGCATTGAGATCGTGCGCATGATTAGCGTAGTGGGTAGAGCCTGGACTATAATCCCAACGGCACCGGTTCAAATCCCGCAAGAATCCCTGAGGGGGGGAAAAAAAAGGTGGGTGACGGACATCGGGAGTCATGACCCTGGTGTGGCCGGGGTTCTAGAAGATGTCAGGAAGT
>JBCAUA010522008.1:0-16847 GCA_038406235.1 Peronia verruculata | reverse complement strand
ATAAATAAATAAATAAATAAATAAATAAATAAATAAATAAATAAATAAATAAAAAATAAATAAATAAATAAATAAAAATAGTTTTTAAAATATTTTAAAAATCCTACTTCTGTGGAAAAAAATTGTTACCTTATAATTTACTTTTTAATCCGCTCACTACCTCACTACGAAGACCTTTATTGTTATTTCTTTCATATCATAATTTCAATTTTTGATGACCTAGGAACCGATGTTGTTGTCTAGATTGCTGCTTTTTCGCACAACAAACCCTGCATTTGCTAGGTTTTAGGTTGGTAATAATTTCTTAAGATTCTGTTGAGTATCACACTAATGACAAAATGATCAAATAAAGAAGAAATCATCAATGCTGGTAAATCTCCAGATTATAAAGTCTCCCAAGAAACGATCTCCCAAGTGGATAAGCACATGCTACAAAACAGAGGACTTAAATAAGCCAGCTGCCCAATATGCTTCGGCAGAGTACTACGCACATAATCTAGCTTCTCCAGTGCTGTTCTACGACGCAGTGCAGCAGATTCCCAAGGGAGCCGTGGTCATAGAAATCGGCCCACACGGCCTACTACAGGCCACCCTGAAGCAAACCTTGGGTACTGACGTAACACTCATCACTTTGATGAAACGTCTCCATGAAGACAACGTAGGCTTCTGTCTGTCCAACATAGGCAGGTTAGTTTCAAATATTCAGTGGTTTCTTTGCCTGTTCTCTTAACCTGGTGCTGGAAAACATTATGGTTAGGTCGAATAATCGAAGTCATGCTCATATTTTTGATGAAACGTTACCATGACAACAGTATAGGTTTTCATTTAATTAGTACAAAATAGGTATGCGGTTTCGTGGTATCAAAAAGTCAATGATTTCCTTGCCTATTCTGACATGCCCTTGAAAATGGTGTGTTTTCGTAGGCTGAAATAATTAATATCATTCTAATTTCTTTGATGAAACATTTGCAGTGAGACAAGGTCGGCGTCTGTTTGCCTGGTATAGTCATAATGTATTTCAGACATTCAGTGTTTTCCAGTTATATTTTGTTCTGTTAATGTTATCAGACAACTGGTCTCTTATAATTACATGAGATCCTTGAAACCTGTGGCCAGTGCCTTTGAAAGCCTGCACGGCTGAAAAAAACTGTATGATATATTTCAGTACCGTTTTCAATTCGTTTGTAACATATTCTACCCATTCCAAATAGCCCCAGGTAGCTATGCCATATACAAGATGCCAGTTTCATCGATTTTAGTGCATTGGATAGCCCTCGTTATTGTTTATACATGACAGACTTTTTGCACTTCCGGTCTCTTCTTCCTGTGGCTCAACGCCCTGCCACATGAGATCGGGGCATCTCTTAGGTCATACATCCAGATTTGTTAAGCTAAGACATGTCCAGGCCCTGGCTCAGGTATCTTAGTATGTTGCACAGTTGGCGAATATTCCAGTTCAGTAATATTAACATTTCGAAACAAGTTCTTTGTTTTTATATTTAATAATCCAACTTATTGGCCTACGAAGGTGGTATAAGTTCTGACATTTCAGGGTAAATGAAATATGTTCCCATATTCCCTACCCTTCCCCCTCACGGGGAATCATAGGAAGACTCAAGGTGACAATTGTTCTTTCCTTCTTTCTCTTTATTAAAAGTTAAAGTTATTTTTGTTTTGTTTTAGGAAAGGGGGTGGGGAGGAGTGGGGGAGGAATGGGAGAAAAAAGAGAGGGGTGACTATCAGAATGTGTGAATAAAGGAGTGCAATTGTTTGTGTGCTGTTTAAAAAAAGGGAAGGCAAGTCGTAACTTCAGTCATCGTGTGTTGTGACGTGAACATATCAATATAAAACCTAAGAGATAAACATCTGACAGTTGTTTCAGCAGTCGTCAATTTCTGCAGAATGATGGACCCAATATCAAGGTAAAAAGCGTTGCATGATTTGCCGTTGATCATTTCCATGCACTGAGAGCTCTGGGTGGTCCCATCCTTATCTTTACCGTGGGAGTAGAAGTGCAGAGGGACCCCAAAAGTATGTCACGGTGTTGCTGCTGTTATGGCTTTCCTGAATGTGAGAAATATCAAAATCTGCGCTAACAGAATTATGTATGGTTATGGTTTTTATAAGCTTTTCAACCTCCTGTAGTGGTGGTTATCTCAGCTGTCCACAACCGTGGTAAAAAAAAAACATAACACTAATGTGTTATGTGATCACTTTTGAATTCTAGAATTATGTATATATTCACTAGAATCAGAAATCATTGAAGGACTTGTGCTGGGTAAAAGGTTTTTGCTCACTGTTGTATAGATGCTAAAAATGATGTACGCCGTTGTCTAGGGCAGTGACGATAGTATAGGGTAGAATGCCTAGAATCAGTATTACTGCTGTTTCTTTTTCCAAATCCAGGTGTTACCTAAATGGCCTGGACATCAACCCTTTGGCCCTGCATCCACCAGTAAAGTTTCCTGTTCCACTGGAGACGCCAATGCTGTCGTCAGCAATATCTAAGACCTGGGATCACACGGTCTCTTGGAAGTACCCCAAGTACACGGATTTTGACAAAACCGGTGACACTGTAGATTTCAGCATTAGCATTGCTGTAGGGGCGGAGTACGAATTTCTGTCCGGCTACACGGTAAGGATCAAACTGAAACACCTCTATATAGAATTACGAAAGTCATCAGAAACATTCCCACTACGCCATAGGGTGAAATATTCTTGGTGTCATTTTTAATTCTGAGCAGGAAGATTTTTATTTTCATATTTTATTACTATTCTTTTTTTTTTAAATGCAAACACGAACAACTTCTATAACAGAGTAAAAAGAATTTTCCCTAGTGTACACATTAAACTGCCCTGCCTTGGCCAGTATATATATACATGAGAAACGTAATCGAATTAATATATATATATACCGCTATCATTGAAAAAACAAAATGGCATTTTTTCACACGAGTGTCTCTCTATTAAAAGGAAACTTGTTTTTCCCATATATACGACATATGGTTTGAGGAATTTCATCTGATACAAATTTTGATTATTTTTCGGATTATGAAAAAAAAAAAAAAAGTTGTAACCTTTCTACTTAGTTCTTGGTCTAGTTAGGTTGTATGAGTCTTCCTCTAAACACATTCATTCAATGTTGCTCTGAGTTTATATATGTGGAATATTTCACTTGATTGTGGGCACAGAAATGAAAAGATATATGTTAACACTAGCTGGGTACCCCACGGCATCCGTGAGAGGTTTTTAAAATTTTCGATGCTGATATTTTGGTTCATTAAACTGGATATACTCAACTCAATGAAAACGTGTTTTGAACGCGTCATGTGTCCCACACGGAAGTGATGGCAGACAAAATGAATGAAAGTTCGGCATTAAAAAAACAAATTAAAACAATTCTGTTAATTCAATCAAAATAAAGAGTAGCCTATAACACAGTTGGATGACAGTTGCCCACGTCTGTAATTTTATTTGAACTTTAAATGCCTGCCGGTTCCGACTTTATTGGACTATAAGATAAGTGCCACGCCCCCCTGATCGCTCTTATTATAGAGATAATCTGATCTGATGACAACTGCTCCGATATCGAAATAAAGTTTATTGGCCAATTGACTATGTTTCCGACATAATTTGAGGATAAAACGGACAGCTGTACACCAAAATAAAGTTTTTACATTGTTTGCTTCAGTTGTGATTTTCATGTGAAAGCAATCTAAACATTTTGGGTTTGATGCTCTTTGATATTTATGATAAACAACATCTTGATCCTCAGAGAAGTAGAACTTCATAGAACTAGAAAACGATGAAAGCTGCCAGGCAACCAAAAACATTTTTGTCTTTTTTATATGGCTCCTCTGCCTTGCCCATTTCCAGTGGTCGATTGGCTAACAGCCTCTTGGATTTAAAATATGACACCGACACACTACAATCAGTACCACGCTGTTAGGTAAGAGCGGACGCTGAATTTTGAATGAGTGCGGTTATAAAAGTGACATTTAATACTACAACTCCCAGCAGCTCAGTCTATACGCTGTCTCTTTGCTAGCTCGCCGAGTCAACAGCTTATCTTTCAACTTCGTTTAGGACTAGTGTGCTATGCATATCGTGCATCTGCTGAGCACATGTGATATAGATCTGCAGACAGTCTGCAACAGAGTCAGTATGAAATTATTAAAGGGACATATGATCTTTCAATGTTGTTATATACCTATTGTGTTTATTTAGGGACACGTGATTGGGGGAAAGGGGGGAGGGGGCTGGGATGTGAGTCAGCATTTGCATTTCAAATCAAAAACAGAATTGCTGCTTAGTTTGTTATATGATTGATTGAGTGAGTGAGTGAGTGAGTGAATGAGTGAATGAGTGACGGACTGACTGACAGACTGACTGACTGACTGACTGGCTGACTGACTGACTGACTGACTGACCGACCGACGGACTGACTGACTGACTGACTGACTGACTGCTATTAAGGAAAACAGCTTTGAGAATGAGCAAGCATGGTCGTTTATGAGAGGGGTCACTCATATTCAAATTTCACACTCACATATTGCTTCATTCTGTCTCTTTCATGGTCCTTCGCTTTTCTCTCCGCCCCCTCTCCAAATCTCTCCCCTATCCCATGTCGTAAATAGATCCTCTTTAAATAAACAAACAAACAAACAAACAAAAAATGGCGGGAGGAATGAATGAAGAAGTGTCCTAAAATTTGGCACGTCTTGCTCCGAAATGTCCGGGCGTTTCAAGTATTATGAGGATAGATATGTCTGTTCAGTTGCTAAAAGCCATGTCCTAAATTTTAAAGGGATCGGTCTGTTGTATAGCCGCTGTCCTTCCTCTAGATCAAGCGTTTAATATCCTGGTGGATTCAGAACACTTTTAATTTTTTTTTTTTTTTGTATTATGGAGTCTTATCCTGAAGGAGGTCCTCAAGCACAATTAGGACGGATCGCCAAGATACATTTAGTATAGTTTGATTTGCAAAAGCGCTTTTTTTTTTTTTTTTACTTATTTATTGTTTGCTTCATATTTATTTATTTATTTATTGTTTGTTTATTTATTTGTATCCCTTATTCGTTTTTCAGTCCTTTTCCTTTTTTGATGACTGCAGTCTATCTATGTGTGTTTTCTGTCTATGTGTTGTACGCTTTCTTGTTTATTGCCAGTCTGTCAGTCAGCACCACCTGTCAGCGTTGTCAGTGTGACGCCATTGTCGCCCCCAAGTGTCACTCATTTGCCCGTCAGCTGTTACCATCCCCTATCTTCTCACGCCTATGGCTGTGTCAGTCACGATGCCGTACACAATGTAATACAGTGCAAAGCTAGGTCAGGAGCATTACTACAAAGTAATGAGCTACATTTCAGCCAACCTAGGTGGGAGTTGCCGTGGCTCTGCATTCTAGCGTCTGCTCTTAAGTGAAAACAACTTACCTCGTGAGGTTGTGAGTTCAACTGGCATGTCCTCCTATTCGGGGATCGAAGGATACAGTGAACGAAACCTACAATTTGTTAGTGACTTAACGGCCTCTGACTTTCTCTGGTAGAGTAAGCCGGACGCCTAGCCTGCTTGGATATGGACAAATATAATTATGTCGAAGGTCCCAGGTGTGACACATCTTAAAGAACCCTTGACAGTTAACATCGATGAAGAGTTGCCGGAGAGTCACTGTCCGCGCAAACTTTCCAAATTTCAAATTTATACATACAGAAATTCTCACCAGAAAACAGGCAGCCACTTAAAACTTAGATAATTGTAATTTCTTTGGACAGACAAGCTTAAGAAAGAAGACAAACAAGCAACCAACCCAGACGGTATAGCACAATAAAAGTGGTGGATAACGTAATGTATTGTAACAGTCAATGATTGTAATCGTGCGCATACATATTGATTTTAGTCGCGAACTTTAAAGCCGCACCATCTGCTGCTCTCTGTTTTGTGATATATGGTTTGTGTGCGAGGGCTTTAATGGCCCAGAACTTCTTACATATCAGTGTTATGCAAAGATCGTAGTGTAAAATTCTGGCAAAGGAGTAGGTGATGATGGCGTTCTAGGTTGAGTCACTTACTGCACACAGAACTCAAAGCGGTCACAGCAAATTTAATTGCTTTCTGAGTCCTTTTGCTGGACAGTGTGATACACTTAAACTCACCTCTTGTTTATTTACTTGTTGATATTTAAGGAAAACTTGCTGCATTCTTTATTATTATGTGTAAGAGCTTGTATGTGTTGTATCTGATTGCCTGTGTCCGTGTATGAAAGATGTGTGCATAATATGTTGGTGTGTTTATGCATGAGAGAATCTTCCGCTACTATTCTCGAGGAAGCACAGTTTAATGTTGTCAGGCATTACCATGTACCCTGAGAAAACTTAGGAAAATTATAACAAAAATGGATACACACTTCGCTTAATACCGCCAGAACTGCTCTGGTTACCCGTATTTATATGTGGATTTGTTATGCAAAGATACTTTAGGGGAGCAGCAGATCAGCAAGTGGTCGATTGAAAAGCTTTCTATGATGCAAAAATAATTGTATCTTTCCACTTAGTGTACTGCAGAGAGAGAACAGCCAGCCTCTATAACTGCCACTGCAGTTTCAGTGCCAAAATAAAGACACGATTCATTAATTGGCATAGGAGAACAAAAGCACAATAGTAGCAGTAGTGGTAGATGTAGTTTAGGAGAATTTCTTCAAGATAATTTATTATAGATAACCTGGATGGCAGCGGTAGAAACTCCCCAGAACTATATGTCGTATATAAACGAATGTACATTCCTACCCTGACAGCTCACGCATGTACGGTATTTACAGTGCCATTCTAGCCAACTCTTGTGGCATTAATGTGCGTGAGTTGCACGTTTGTCAAGGACATAAAAAAGGAGTTGGGGAAGGGGGTTGAGGGGAGAATAATTGTCAGAGGAGAAGGTGAAGAAGAAAGAGAAGAAAAAAAGAGGAACCACTTGGCAGAAGAGGCTGTGGCAAAGATGAACAGGTGGGATAATAGCAGAAGTCTGAATAAACTGAGATATTTATAACACGAGCAACAATAACAACAACAATAACAACAACAACAATAACTACAACAAATACTAAATCAAATCGGCATGACCTTTTATATGAAGCTTTGTGCAAGTATCAGTATTCGAGTACAACTTTACCGCTCAAGCTACAAACTCCCTAGTAAGTATTCCAGTTGTTTACTCATCCAGAATTCAAATCTGTCGAATATTAGTGAAATACTCTGCATTATGTGGACTGTTTTCCAAGAAAGCATCCGGTAGTAAACAAAAACGAGAACTGGTCATAGAAATCAAAACAAAATAATGCAATCCGAGTCAACGGTAGCCAGAACACGGCTTGTTAAAATCAAAGCACCTGCAGGCGAGAGATTTGTTATCAGAATCTATCTTCTAAAGGCCATATTATCTTGACCCGATGATTCGTGAACCATTTACAATAACCATAGTCAAGCTAGATTTTAATGGTATATAATTGTGCCCAGCACTATTACTTCTCTTATCCAGATGTGTTCAACAATCAGTGTAAAGATGGAGACAATAACTTTTGCGCCCATTGTTTGAAATGCATGTCATGAAAAATTCCAAAACATTTATGATATAAAGAGAATAAGAAATGAAGAGAATGTTTTCTTCTTCTTCTAGTTTTAATTTTACAAGCCGCCTTGTATGCTTCCCAGGAAGCTGAGAAAGTTTATGAGTGTCTTTTATGGGTCTGTCGGGGTAATTATAGATTGTAAAGGCTTAGAGCCTGTAATTACGGGGATATGCGCTGTATAAATACTCTCTATTATTATTATTATGATTATTTTAATTTCATCCAGTATCCGTCTTTCGAATGATATGTTGTAAAGGATTTCCTTTTTCCTCTTTGCAGTGCTTGCTCATTACATCTTTTGTCTAGTAAAGGGAAGTGATAGGACTGGTTTGAAGTTGAACCTTGCAGGCGAGCCATCATAGTATTCTACGAGTATCAATACTTTGAGTCGAAAGTATTCTATATTTCGTCGCACCAAAATTAAATTGTCCTAATTAGGTAGTTTAAGCAAAATCACATGACCTAGGGAACATCGCTCACATGTGGCTTTGTTCATATGCTGTGACAGGTCTGAGAGCTCATCATTCGTCCAGATTTGTCTGCCATGCGCAGCACAAGTAAACAAAGCAACCTTGAACCATGTTCCCTAGGTCATGTGATTTTGCTTAAAATACAGAGTTACAACAGATTTCGTTGCAGATAGGAGAATTTCTTTCTGGGGGTGACGATTTGGTTGTAACAATCCTGGTTATGCCATCAGCAATAAACAACTACATGTACAACGTTCGTTCAGAGATCAGAGAGCTCTCGAGTTGATAGGAAGTTCTGATCAGTAACTGGTGAATTTGCTGGGAAAGACAATCCAAACACGGGAACCCTTAATAAACGCACGCAACGTTGCAGTGTGTTCAATCTCTCATGAGTATAAGAAGAAATAGTATGGGTGGACGGATGGATGGAGGGGTGGATGGATGAATAGATGGATTGATGGGTAGATGGATGGATGGATGGATGATAAATCGATAGGTGAATGGATCGATGTATGAATATTTAGATGGATCTATATGTTGTGATTTATGAATGAACTACGCAATAGATGCACAGTAATGCATGTATCAAGTCCCAAGTTGGCAAGGATTTAAATTAAGACTAAGTAAATTACCCAGTACCACTATTTTTTAATACCTCGGTTTATTCTGAACGTATTACAGTACAAGGGTCACAATTAAAGTTTCATTTTCACATGGCCACTACAGGTAACAATCACCAGTCTTTTAGTGAATTCACTTTCACTAAACAGCAATCCCAAGTGGTGTACTTGTATTACTAAGACACAGTGCTTGAAATCAACAGCTTATTCACCTCACAGGAACTTGGCAATCTTCTATCCTTCTCTTGCCAGTGACGATGACCTTGTTGCCCTGCCCCCCCCCCCCTTCTCTCTCACTCTCTCTCTCTCGCTCTCTCCCCATTTCCCCCTATTCCTCTGTCTGTCACTCTAGGCCTTCACCTGTGTACCAGATTCAGATTCAGTTTTTTTAGTCACGGCGGTGGAAATAAATCCCAGCAACTAAATTTAACTACTCCGCCGCGTAAATGAAACGCCAATAAAACAAAAGGAGATTGGCATACATTAACATTACACCGAATGGGGGCGCCTCGTGTTGCCTTTCACCTGATGTAAACTTTGAAAAGTCAAGGAATTTTTTTAAATGAGAACGATGTCACCTGTGGCGAATAATTTATTGTGGTAAGGGATTTAGGTGTTGAAAGCGAAGTTATTGCGGCAATCAATGGGTCAGAAACTTGTGATGAAGTGTAGTTTTTGTTAGAGTGAGAGAACGGTAAGGGGAAAATCATATGGGATTCAAATACACACACTCTCTCTCTCTGTAAAATAAAATAAAATAAACAATAATAATGAAAAAGAGAAAAACAACAACAAAAACAAAACAAAACGAAACAAAAACCATAAAACAAAACAATCTCCTGCTGAATTACTTACAAAACTGTTTTGTAAAATGGACATTATTTTTAAGTATAGGCTATGCTATAGGCAATAAGAGATCAATCTCTTTCTGTGATTGGTTCAATATCAGAACGTATTTTTTTACTTTTTGTGTGCGAATCTTGTCTTCTAAGAGACATAATAGAAACTGTGACTCAGAAATCCATATTGAACTCCACCACGACACGAGGCCATTTGTATCAACACAGTAACTGATAAATATTGTTTTCGACATATATGATACTAGCTGGGTACCCCACGTTCTCCGTGGGAGGTTTTTTAAAAAAATATATAGTCCTGCGACTTAAATTGTTTGGCCAGCAGGCGCACCTCGATGCTGATATTTTGGTTCTTTAAACTGAATTTTTCTCAAAGAAAACGTGTTTTCAACGCGTCATGTGTCCCGCACGGAAGTGATGGCGGACAAAATGAATGATAGTTCTGCATTTAAAAAAATAAATGAAAACAACTGTGTAAATTCAATCAAAATAAAGAGTAGCCTATAACACAGTTGGGTATCGGTTGCCCACGTGTGTATTTTTATTTGAATTTTAAATGCCTACCGATTCCGACTTTATTGGACCATAAGATAAATGCCACGCCCCCTGATCGCTCTTATTATAGAGATTCAAGATAGTGTATATTCTTTGCTAGCCCACAGCCTCGACGGGTGGAGAAGATTAGTGAAAAATTCGCCAGGAATTGAGAGCTTTGATTGAAGAAGAAGAAGAAGAAGAAGAAGACAGTAGTATTCAGCAGCAGGGTATCATTGTTCACGAAATGGCTTGCACAGGGTGAGAGACAGAATCAGGTGCATTGGCTGACATTTTCGAACTGCGGGAATTGTAGGGATTTGCAAAACTGGAGGAGGAAAGAAGAGGCAGGTGAGAGAGAGAGAGAGAGAGAGAGAAGGGGGGGGGGGAGCAATTGGTAAATAAATTTAAATAGATACATGGAACACACCTGGCAATAACCATCAAAGTTTTTGATACAGTTGAGGAAAAAAAAAAATCGCATACAAGAACAGGCGTGTCAGTTTTGGAGTTATTTATAAAGAAAGTGATGATTGTTTATCAGTCTGCTCTTTTGCCAGGGTTCAACTCTATCGTAAATCAGAAAGGCTGTGTTCTTCCTAAAATAGAATTTCATTTAAATAGGCATGGATTTTGCACCGTTGCTCTCTAGCGTTGGCGGCACTCGAGTCATTTCACAGACTCTCAGTCCTTACCCAGCTCTCTCTTCCTGAAGAGGAAGACACAAGCGGAGGCGTTAGGAGGAGGAAAAGGATAAAGAAGGTCGGAAGAAAAGAATGACATAGAAGAGGAAAAAAAAAAAACGCAGGAGGAAGAAAGGAAGAGGAGGACGAAGACGAAGAAAGAAAATTAAGATGAAGAATGCAAAAAAAGAAATAGGAAATTGAAGAAAAAATAACAAGAACGGGAGGAAGGAATGAAAAAAAGGAAGATGAAGGTGAGAGAAGATGAAGAGGAAATAAAGAAGAAAAAAAAAGGAAATAGGAGAAGGAGAATAAAGCAGGAGAAAGACAGAGGAAAGGAAAGACGAGGAAGAAAGAAATGAAGAGAGAGAGAGAAAAAAAAAACAGAAGAGGGGAAGAAGAAGCAGAAGAAGGACAAAAATGTGGTGACACAGAAGGAAGAGCAGGAAAAGAATGAGAGAAGAAAAAAAAAAGGAGAGCAGCATCTTTAGTTTCAAATATTCTTCAGCCAACAGAGGCCCAGGCAGTGCAAAGGAAGAGATAACATTGTTTGAAGCTGCGTGACCCACCTCCGTGTTCTGTGCGCTCAGCACAAGTTTGCTCTGTCCCCCAGAACATACAAGATGTGGCCAAGCAGACACACAGCTCCACACACAGCCACACACACACACGCACACACGTCACACCCGGACACACACAAATTCGGACAGCCACACACGCACAAACAAACATTCAGACACACACAGGGACTCGAGGCATTTTGTTGATCCACAGAAATACGTCCACATAGAAGCGCGCGGACACACATGGGTCATCATGAAGAGGGACCATCATATACACACCCACACAGACACGCAAGACCTGCAGGCATTGTTTTGATGAGTAAAAGGACACATGCACTTAGAAACGCACATACACACACACAACACACACACAGCCATTCAGACACATCAACACACAGACACGCTGAAGACCCTGGACATTTGTTGAGCAACAGACACACACTCGTGTAGAAACACGCACAGATACACAGACACTAACACACAAACACAGTGGACAAGCAGAACACACACAGTCTGTAGGATGTCGCTGTCACAAAGTGATAAAACACGGCAATACGAATTTGAGCACCATTTTTTAAAAATTATTATGTTTTTGGTTGTTGTTACATTCTATGATTAAAGGGTGAGAACAGCTACATGGCAATCTCTGTTACTTTCTTTTGCTTTGAAAATTAGTAAGTTTCTCAACGGAACCTGGCACATCGACAAAAACAAACATACATATAAAAGCGCATTGTCCTTAAACATTATAGTTCGAAGAAAATCGAGATTTTTAACACACATTGAGCATGATAAATGCAGTTTTTGTCTCGCAGCCAGTCAGAATGAGACGTATGTAGATATTTCACCATATGGGGTTTTTGTGTCATATGAACGCTTATTTCATACACTTTCAAGTGGTGAAAAAGGTTTTGCGCTAGCTTCATTCTAGCCAGAGATATTGCCGTTTAAAGAGACAAGGAGGGACCTCCAGCAGTGACCGAAATTCCGAGAAAATTGAGTTTAAATGGACGGTCGAACGCATGTCTACCTTACCAACAAAATACTTTTAAAAAAACCTTATCTTCATGAAAAAGCATTTATAAATCAAGGGTAAGACCGATACTGTCTTGTTCAGAAATGAATTCACTTTCGATTCTTGCAATTAAAAAAAAAAAAAAAATCGATGCCTAACCCGCCTCATCCCATTCAATGCCCGATAATGTCCGTTCTAACGCAGTGACTCGGGTCTCATTTCGACTGGCCTCGAGACAAACTGTCTTTTAACACTGAGGTACATGTATGTGAAGACATTTTAAAACATGATTTAATTGCGATGTTAAAAGGCATTTGATAAAAGTATGTTAGCCAGATCCAAAGTAGCAAGAAAGGTAAGGCTGGGTTGTAAAATCTAAGAAGCTGATGGTCTCAAAGTTGGTGGTCCGGCGATTTGTCAGCAGGACCCTAACCCAGATTCTCGGGTTTTATGGAGACTGCCGGGCCAAGGTTAATCTGTTCTCGTCCCAACGACAATCGTAAAAAAACGGCCCATAAATGTCCCTAGTTATTGAAATGGATAGGGGGTTACCTGTGTATACACTGGGCACTGCATCCCTTCCACGGAGCATTTCTAGCCACATGCTTCTTTCTTTCTTTCTTTCTTTCTTTCTTTCTTTCTTTCTTTCTTTCTTTCTTTCTTTCTTTCTCTCTCTCTTTCTTTCTTTCTTTCTTTCTTTCTTTCTCTTTCTTTCTTTTTCTTTCTTTCTTTCTTTCTTTCTTTCTTTCTTGTTCTTCGTTTGTCTCATTCCATTCAGCCTTTCAGTTTCTTTCATCCATTTTTCATTGTTTCATTTCTTTCTTTTTGCACTAGTTATTTCTTGCACTCTGTTTGGACTCTGTTCTCAAAGCGGCTAACAGTGATACCTTGTTGCACGGTTAGAACAGCATCAACAACAGCAACAACAAAATAATAATAAAGAAATAAATTTGACACCTTATCTTTCCAGACTGTCACTTCCCTCCTTCATTCTTTCATTCTTTTGCTCTGTTATTCCATGCACACTCTCGTCCTTTCATGTTCCAATTCTTTTCATTCCGTCTACTCCTTCGTTTTTTTGTTTTTTTTACTTTTTATTATCATCATCTTTTTTTTTTTCATTCTCATTTTCCTCCTCCCCACCCCCCACCCCCTCTTTCTCTCTCTCTCTCTCTCTCTCTCTCTGCTTTGAAGTCCCAGCTGGAAGGAAGTGCTTCAGTCTGGCCACGAGATTTGTTGGAAAGTATGAACAAACTGCTTCAAGTTTTGTACACCATTATTAAGAACTTTCTTGTTCCATTTGTCAGGCTCGGTGGTCCTGAGGCTGGCCTTCCTAAACTGTCACCTGCATGAAATCGAACGATCCTCTCTGCCAGCAGTGCAGTATAAGCGCAATAGTCTAAGCTCATGTGTAATATAATATATTTGCACCGTGCTCCGTTCTGTACAATGTCAGTTAATTTAATAAATAATCTGATGTTTTCTGATATATATATAATCTGATATATGTATAATCTTTTTTTTATTGTTTTAAATTTTGGTGAATGAAAATTGATATCCATCCAGGCCATACCTGAACAAACTAATATTAGTTGTTGTGGCTATCAAATAGGGGTTCGAAGCAAGTTACTTTCTTTATATTATAGTTGAAAGAACATTACAGCAATAACATAGAAATATTATAATGTTCCCCCCCCCCCCCCTTCGAGTAAATGCCATTGGCATGAAACTACAAATGATAATAGAATGAGAGAATATAATAATATAATTTACTTATTCAGTTACTGGCTGTGTTATTTTACCAGTTTAGTTCACTATAAACGGGCTGTTTATTGTGTTCGACTTACATTATTATGTACGATTTCTGTCAGAAAAGCAGTCTGATTTGATAGTTACTCTTGAAGACTGGAAACACTGAATGCATTCAATTTTGTTGATCAGATAGCTGTATGCTGAGAACAGTTTCTGAAGACACTGCTTTCGTATCTTGCTCATATGCATATCTACACTACGGAGTCAGGCATTACTGCGTCGTTCGACGTTATTTTTGGTGAAAGAAAATTAGTACATATTGAAGAGTATAGAGATAAAATTGCCGTATGATTAGAAGGTCCTGCAGTGATATCGTGAGCTCAGTTCTTTGTTGTCCTTTCTCCATTTTGGGCTATTTGGGGATATATATGTCATGTGAAAATGGGATAGTAAATCTATCATAATATTGTAGTCATTTCACCTATCACTTGCCCAAACGGGTAGATTTTGAAAATCATTTTGTCTTGTCTCGTATGTACAATAGCAGATGCTAAACTTAAAACATCAATTTTCTCAGAATGGGAAAGATGGAGATAGAGCAACAGAGAACTGAGTTCACGATATGTCCGACTTAGCAACCGAGTGGCACAACAAACAAGATGATTACAGCAGAGCTGCTGGTAGCGAGCCTGACTCTGTGCACACCACAGCTTTTTTATTCTGGCTATGTCAGCGTTTCTGCATGGACAACAATGGACTTGCTTCCCCTGTTGGAAACCTGGCATTGTTTGCGAGACGATTCACCCATAATAATAATATGCACTTCATCTTTTTTTAACTGTAGACATCGAAGGCTGGCCCAGTTTTCTGATATGCTAACATTTTATGCTTATAAGCGACCGAAGTGTGAAAATACTGGCTTGATGATGGGCATAGTTATAGTTTGTAAGATGGAGAATTTAATGAAAGAGAGTGTCACATTTTGTCATGATAGATTAGCACATTGTTACTTTGTATCTTGATTCTTTCTGCGACCCATTTGAAGCGTTGTAGCAAAAAGGGAATGTGGTCGCCAACATCGTCCATTGTCTTTTTATTGTTGGGAGTGCTTTGTCTGAGAACTCAAAGCCCCCCCCCCCCCCCCCCAAGTACAGTATCGGTCCTGTTTGAAACACTTTGTGCTTAAGAACTAGATCTATAGGTAGACCAGTACCAACATGGTGACCAAATTGCTTACCCATTCTCTCCGGGCGAGCATGGATTGAGTATTGAATAGACCTACCAAGTGTACCCGGGAACCCAGAGGTCATCGGTGTAACAGAATGACAATCTTTTGAATTCTCTACCGGCATTGGTTAGTGTTTAGCCCGGCTCTACGCTGGTTCCGCCGACAACTTTTATTGGCCATAAATTCCACGCTGTGAACATGATTGTAAAGGCGATGAGGGGTCAAGTTTTGGTTTCCTGCTCAGAACTAACGCTACGAGACAGGCTATCTCCTTGTATTACGGTGCCAAAGAACACAGGTCGCGCAGATGATAACAGCTGTATCGACGTGATATCGAGTAATCTACATTGGCACTTGGGCGAGGACGGTTGCTGTTGAAATTGTCACGCTTTCACTTTCAGGGGTGACTTGATCCGTTGTAAAACACCTGCTGTAAAAGATCGTAGTAGTGCACTATTGAGCAACACGGCGAAAGCTGAGCTGCTTTCTCGACGAGAACTTCAGTCTTATATTATTTTGTAGTCGGCTGTGCTCGATTGTGAACGAGACGATGAAACCAACAACATTCGTGATTGAAATCTCATGCTGAGCAACGTGTCTGGATGCCAGACTGACAGAGATAACGGATGTATCGCCGGTTTGCAACATTTATGAATGTATTGTATATTAGGAGAATGGAAACACAGCCATGCACAATTTTTAATAGCAGCGAGTCTTGCATTCCCATTATCACCCGGGTATCTCAAGCACTCTTGTTATGCACATAAGCTTTTAGTGTACATACTTTCACAATGCCGTTGATTGAGGCCATTTTAAAACATCTAAACTGTGTAGCCCAATGTCCAATCTCGTGTGCTCTTGGTCCGAGTCCGAATTATTCTGCCGAGGATAAACAAATTGCGTCATAATAGATTTTAAGCAGTTGGTCATACTTTTCTCCTGAGTGCAGGTTTTATCAGTAAGGTCTCTGGTTATATCCACAGTATTGCGACTCCATTATAATTTACTGCTGTGTCGGTAATTCCCAGAATAGCCAGGATGTTGAAGCAGTATGTTATTTTTAAATCGAACGTAAACGTTTCTAAGTTATTCATCTTTTTTTTTTTTCTGGTTTGCGTTACCATGGTGACATGAAGAGAACGACTTCTGTGGCTGTGTGACAGGACTTGTACAGAGATTTTAACCGGAATTTCCCCACTATGTTAGAATACTTGTTGCCATGTTTTTGGACACTTTGCCAAGGCGACTCCGATAGATCTAAAAGAAAAGCGGCAGATCAGGGCCACCCCAGCAGTGCAGTATGTCAAGAAGAAGCGTTACTCCCCCCCATTTCCCCCAGGAATATTAGCACATTCCGTGTGGGTAGTTGTACGCATTACGAATTCTAATTACGGCTTCAGTACTCAGAAAGAGAATTACATGTATTAAATTTCATTTTATAAAAATACAATATAACTGTCAGACCGGTAACTAATAAAACAATTCAAGAAAAACAAATAACACAGA
>JBCAUA010521675.1:0-15000 GCA_038406235.1 Peronia verruculata | reverse complement strand
ATCAATTGGAGAAAAAAAAAAAAAGAACTATTCAGGATCAACATAAGACATGGATACCAGGACGTGGCTTGATGAGTAGTCACCAAGATCGAGAATAAGCAAATAAGTTTATAATATGTGGTAAGAGACAAACTATACATCTATCATGGCCAATCAGTACGGTGTGTAATGCTTCATCATTAAACTTACGTACCTCGAAATGCCACTCAGCAAATATCTTTACTAAATAAACACAACTGTGACAATAATAATAATAATAATAATACCAAAAATAACGACACTGATAATAATAAGAACAAAATGACACACAGGTCTACACTGAGAACAACTCCAATGCAAGATTAAAGTAAAATAATAATTGCAGAAAAATACGACGTATATTTTCGACCTCAATGACCCGAATCCTTAGCCATTAACAATTTCCCTTGAGTCAATAAAAATGTTCGTCTCCACAAAGGTTTCTAAATGAGATTAGACACGCCCACTGTTTCTACTTCTTAGTTGAAGTGAGCACAGCCAGAGAATTTGAAGTAACGCAGAAGGAGCGCACACAGTGAGCATACTCCAAAGTTGAGTCGCTCTACAGGTGAACGCAGGGATATAATCGTGCAAGATGGAAAGGGGGCCATACCAGTCTGAAGTCAGAACATGAAAAATCATCTCTATGACCCGACAACATCGGGTCTGGTTTTGTGGTTGTTCAGGATGTTTAGAAAGCTGCAGTGTCGGAGGCAAGAAGGAGGGACATCAGGAGGTAACCGGAATGAGATGAGCAAAAGAATATGAGCTAAAGAAGAGAGTAAGGAAAAGAAAAGAAAAGAAGGGATAGACAGAGTGAAGAGAACGAAGATTATGAAGTCACCAAAAAAAAAAAAAAAAGGTCAACAGAGCAGAAGCGACGAGGGAAGGAGAAAAACAACTCAGCCAAAATAAATATTTCAGAGAACAAGAACCAACACGAAGGGGAGACAGGAGATGCTGTCATAGCACTACTGGTTTACAGTTAAAGAGGCGAGTGTACGATGTCCAAAGAAAAGAGCCAGATGGCAGAGGTAAGACAGAGCAAGAACTTAATGCACGCACGAACTAGGGTGGATATGACAGAGATGTCTGAGAGTATCGACAGAATCGTAGTAGATAATGAAAACAATGAAAAGTAAAAGCAGGCAGAAACATGATATGGAATGAAAGGAATCTATTTCAGTTTGCACCGCATGTTTATAAGGGATGGAAACGGATTTTATTGTTTCAAATGCCAAACAGTCCATGAGCCATCCTGCAGAATCATAATGGGCTGAAGGTAGCCAGGTAGCAACGCTGCAGTAACAGTTTTATGAGAATGAGATTTAATTTTTTTTCTTAAATATAGAAGGTATGTATGTATGTATGTATGTATGTATGTATGTATGTATGTATGTATGTATGTATGTATGTATGTATGTATGTATGTGTGTGTGTGTGTGTGTGTGTGTGTGTGTCTGTCTGTCTGTATACAAATATGTATGTATGTAAGTATGTATGTGTGTGTGTATGCCTGTGCATGTATGTGTTTATGTTTGTGTGTATGCATGTGGCTGTGCATGTATGTGTATGTGGCTGTATGTGGGTGTGTCTATGCGAAACATGTGTATGAATATGTAGGTATGGCGGTATATATGGCATGCATATGGAAATTGTTTGATGTATCTTTGTGCTGTATATTCTTCATATATTTTTGTTTCAAATTGTTCTTCTGCACTGGTCAAAATGTATTTCCTCGTGGACAAATAAATTATTCGTATTCATATTAAAGATAACGTTATTAATATACGCAGATTTATATTTTTCTTTTAGTACTTCATGATTCTCTGCTTTATAAAACCAAACTTTGTTTCGGATCCGCCCTTGCTTGACGCCGCGTTAAACGTTTATCAAAAAGGTGAGGAAAGGAAAGAGTGCAGAACCCACGTTAAGGGCGTGATTGTGCAAACTCCAGGTAGTTGTCACACCCATAAGAACACACAGCTACAATCTGTACAGTGTTTGAAACACGCACCGGTCTTTGGCTCACAGCCTGATATTTTGGGGCTAGAAAAGGTTGCGCCCGCGTAAAGAATGAAATCGTTGAGTTTGTGATTACTCATGTGCTCACCACTTATTCTATCCTGCATGTTTCACCATTATGGAAATGTTTACAGAAGATGGGACGCGCCCGTGACATTCAGGTTTGAAGGAATGTCTGGTAATGCTGATGTCTTAATGACGTGAAGATCCACTGGACGTAGTGTCGCACTCAGGGCTCTTCCCCACCTGGTATCGCTTACTTCGAAACGGGCGGAAAAGAATTACATTCCTTCAAATCCCAAAACAGTCCTGCTCGTCACAACAATAATTATTGCAACAACAGCATCACCCTTACTACCATCATCATCATCATCATCATCATCATCATCACCATCATCATCATCACTTTATAAAATGTCTTAAAACTAAGACGACTGTCCAACCCGCAACTCATCAAACACATTAAAAAGAAGCAAATAATGTCCTCCTCCTCATCATCATATACATGTATACATGTATATCAAAATTTAAGACGGACTGTTCATCGGCAACTAATCAAATACACCGAAAACAAACAAACAAACACCAATGTGTAGAACTAGATATAGAAAACATCGAGTAAGTCAATGGGCACATAATTAATGTTCGAGCCTTTTTGGTTTTCTTCCAGCAGCAGAGAAATTATACAAAACGTGAATGGAATATTGATGTACGTGATGTACGTGTACGTCTCAGTTAAATTGAATCATCATCATCATCACCACAACAAAAATAACAATGTAAACAACCAAAAATGTAGGGTAAATAGTGAATTTCATGATTTCTCATGGAGCCAAGCAATTATCTCTCTTATTCTAACTTTATGCATTAGTTGCTGATCAGAATGGAATTGACTAAAAGCTGTAGAGTTCGTTGCATCATGAACTTATTTATGGGCTCGTCACCACGTAACCCATTTTCGGACACCATCAACAACTACTATAGCTCGTTATTGTTTTGAGAGGAAAGGAAGAGAAGAAAACATAAAAAATGATGATCTACCGCACCATCTCCACAGCATCATGAACAAGATAAGGAAATAGTCATCGAGAATTTACCTAGTCGGAAATATACACATTTAGTGCTCCGTTCACCCAATTTCTCCTTAGCGCCGAAATACTCGTATGATACAAAGTAGATTTAAGTCGGTCGTGAGTTTGAAGATTCATGATTAAATACGCTTAAGGAATTCAGATTATTTGTACTTATTGCACAGTTCGTCTCCGAAAATGCTTACACAGAAACAGGGAAATGGTTGTTTAGTATTCTTCAATTAAATGAGAACAATTTCTGGCGAAGATGTACAGGGAACGGTGTTGGTGTAAAGACACGGAATCTTTTTGAATGACATTTTCGTGGTGGGGAGGTTAGTTCAAAATGACGATAATAGTAACTGCATTATTTAGTTTTTTTTTTTTTTTTGTTAGGAGTTACATCTTCCTGTACAAGAATGAGTGTCAGGCCGATAGACAAAGAAAAAAGAGATGAGACAGATGAACAGAAGGTATATAGCCGAAATTGTGAAACTGTTTGACGGTAGATCTTGACGAAACAACAGAACCTGGTTTAATTACTTCAAGCAAGGCGGTGAGCACTAGAAATATCCAAACCGGGCAGAGAGAGAGAGAGAGAGAGAGAGAGAGAGAGAGAGAGAGAGAGAGAAAGACTACCTACAACGGTGTCTTGCAATATTCTGATGAAAATTGAGTTACAATTAGGTGTCTGTCTGGTATCGCTCATAAAAGACTGAACTACATGTATCTGCCCATTTCTTACATAAATTCATGCAGCTGTTCACCCCGTCTTTGTCTATTTCTCACGATTTTCTTCACCGTCTGTGTATGCACTGTATAGGCTGATGAAACGCCAGTGTTTCATGCTAGAAATGGTTGCTATAGTTTGTTTCTGAGTTCACTCCTCTCCGCACAACGGTTTTTTTTTTTTCTGTTAGTGTTATAATACACGCACGCCCTTTGTTCCAGAGTTCCCTTGCTGCCCTGCCTTGCTCTGCCCAGCCCAGTCCTATGCCTTTCCTTCCCATCACAAAGTTGGCCTTGTCATTCAGAAGATGGGTTGCTGTTGTTTGCTATTAGAACATGTCGCACCTATGACTCTCTCACTGTGTTCCTCCCTTCCTCAGCACAGTGCACTGTAAGAATATATTATTATGTCAACGGCGAAAGTAAGTCAGTGTGCCTTTTCCCCAAAGAACTACAACTGTTGCAGAAACAACAACAACAAGAACAACAATGACAGGGACGACAATAAAAACAAGCCGAAGTAAACAAACTGGTTTCTCCACTTAGAATGTCAGCTTACACTGTCTTATTTCATATGACTGACACAAGAAAGAAAAGCATTTATCTTCAATTTTTATGAATTAGAAAGTGGTGTTGATTCCCTATTGTTCCTGTGTCGTGCCACCCAGTGTGCCACATACCCAAACAATAATGCATAACCATTTAAATCTTAAATGGGAAAAAGCTTAAACTAAAATCTTACGTACCTATGAACATAATTATATTACCAAATTATACGTGCAGTGCATCTGCCTTTCTCGGACACCTTTTAATTATAATTACACCAACACCGTGTCCTGAGTCTATACAGTACCATATATATATATATATATTTGTCGGTTTCACAATCATCAAGTCGTCACTGTCCTGTCATCTTGCAGTTTTCACAGCTCCATGTCATTACCTCGATAACCAACCTATGTTTGTGCTGATATATCTGCACAGGCATCGGGAGGGCCTGGTGAATCTCTCGCGAACCCTCAGTTGTATCTCTTGTATGATTACGCTGCTTAAAAACATGCAGCATTTTTTATGGTTGAACAACTCATCTACAAAAACAAAACAGAACAAAACAAAACAAAACACGCAGATATAGCATGCTGTAAAGGATTGAGATAGTGCCAAATTTCAGGATACCTCGTCCTTGACAGCCTGGTTGTGTTCTATACTTATTTCAAAGTCAAATGAAACATACAAGTCACTATGGCTGTTTTATTTTGAAATCGCGCACAATCTGAATGTATCTACTGACACGCCCTTCACAACTCTAAAAGAACAGTGGCTATGTTACAGATGGCATCTTCAGCCAATAGATGTGATTTACCTATTCTTTTATTTTTTTTTTTTTTAGAAGTCCTTGCAAGTGGCAGTGACAGTACGTAATCAACAAGGGTGGCATTCACAGCTTTAATATCTATTGAATTAACTAATTTTCGTAAGTTAATTTTTGTAACGAGTCTTGGATTCATTTATAATGACTAACATGCATCAGTTATATCAAGGAACAGCAAGATCGTTATCATTAGGACGACACCAATCTTCACGATTTCAATTTAGTTCTGAGTTTATATTGCATGGAATCGTTGCTTTCTATGGTTCCACATAACTATTTTGTTATACGATACTATCAACAGAAGATCTAAAACACAGCACCAATCAGAACATATATCCTTCAGAAACTGATATACCTTAAAACCACATTAGAAACACTGTTTTCAAAGATTTACGGAAGTATTGGTAGTCAGAGAATAACTTCTGTTCTAGACACTGTGACTGGTATTAGCAGATAATTCGCCTAACTTGAAACAGTTTTAAAGCCTTTTTTTTTATAGTCTGTCTAGTGTGCCAGAGGCATTAGAAAGTTCTCACAGGCTTGTATCACTGGCGCTGTCTTTAAGCCGGGCTCGAAGTTTAGTCACAGCAATAGTCAACTCTGTGAAAACCATCTGGCAGGTGAGAGGTGAAAGTGAAAACTGAACCAGACACGAATCATAAGCTTATCACTTCGCTAAAACAAAACAAAACAAAACAAAACAAAACACTATTATTCTAGACTGATGTTAGGTGAAAAGTAAATTGTATCTGCCGAACTGACAAGGAAGTCAATGTAGACTATATGAAAATGCTTTCATTTCCTTAACTAGATCTAGCTTGGCGGGCTACAAAATATTTGCTTTATCACCTGACTAAAGTATGTCATCCGATCTGACTAGCTGATTGTTGACAAACATTTTGAAAACACTCATTCTGAACCAAAGCGTGGGACTAAAATGTCACGATGCAATGCAGTCACCAAATACAGCATTTCTATATTATCTTTATACGACAGACCTCGGGTCTCTAAGCCCATAAGACACCCATAGTTAGATTGTGTTTGTTTCCAAATAAGATTATTGTTCTCAGATGTTACCAAACTCTCTTAACTCGTCATGCGAACAAAATCACTTGCAGTTCAAGTCTTATGGTGAAACCACATTTATTTTCTGTAGTTTTTTATTTCTTGCATCCAGTAAAATGTTTCAACGCCAAGGCACAAGAAAGTCATTTAATTCTCTTGTTGAGGTCTTTCTGATGAAATTTCAACTTAGACGGAAAATGATTCCAAAGCATGAAAATATCATATCAACTTCTTTAAATCGCCACTCTGGTCTTTGTATCTGTATTCTACTTGACCATTTTACTCATATGAATATAGGGTGTCCAACGTCAGTGCAGGACGATAGGAGCCATATAGAGTAGCGATGCTGTTCTTGTTCTTGGGTGCAAATTTATCATCTCAAGCATCACTAGGCAAGGGAGACTATGAAAACAACTCCGATTTTGACGAGTTTAAAGAGCCAAGACATATTTCCAAAGCAAAGAACGATCAGGTGCGTTGGACAGATACATTGCAAATGCATGCACAGCTGCAGATATGAACGCACGAGATGTGCACAAGCCAGTCACCCAGACTTGACACCTGTGTATCAATAGTATTAATTCTCCATCCTGAAGAGCTCGTAAACCTTTCTAAATGAAAGTAAACATGATACAAAAGTGGAAAATTTTTTTTAAAAAATCAGCCATTTGACTTTCAATTCCATTGGCATTCGTGTAGAAGATACATCTATATTGGTCGGACACACGTCAGCACAAAAACCTTTCACAATGAAAGACCTATACCTGCAGTGCTTTCCACTTTGACTTTAATATTGCGAGACAACAGCTGTGCCATCACCACCTTTAACCACAACCAGATGTGCCTTTACAGAAAACATAATGCACAGATGGCAATGGTTGATCAATAAGAAAAATATAGTGGAAAAAAATTGGACAAAGTGCTAAAGAATTGAGGCCGAGATCAGCTTTACATGAGCCATCACACAAAAGTGTATCCTAATATGAATGGGTCAAGTCCAAAGATGAAGTTCAGCAAACCGCTACTTAAAGAATAACTAACTTATTGAATTGTAATACACATCTTTTGGCATCACACCAGGCGTGTCAGAATGCACTGCGCCATGCAAACAGTATTTAAAGCTCACAAACATTCTTTGATCAAACTCTGTTTGAAGGTTTCCACGGCAACGATATCTCCTTCTTGTACTATAACCATCGTCTTGTCTATTTTCCCAAATGCCCACGAGATCGTTCAGGCAAAGAGCCAAAGCTATTTATTTTTCGCAGTTGGCTGCACTTGCATGTGTTGACACTGAACTAGACTCAGAAGCTGTAATGACACTGTATATTCATCAAATCCTGCTCTGATTAAGCAACTCTTAAACACTGTGTGACTTGGATGCTCACATTAATTAGTACTTGACTTTCCAATTAACGGGTGTCTCGTGGTGATTTTGTGTTCCCTTATCCCCTCATTGCCAGTTCGAATTGTTATCATAATTACACTAGGATACCGGCATCCTATACTAAACCTAAGGACATTTTTTTCCAAGCCCGTAATGCAATGAGCACTTGGTAAAGGTCAAAGGATCTTCTTGCATGTAATATGAACGTTTTTCAGCGAAAAAGAAAGAAAAAAAAAAAAAGCAAAAACAAAAAATAGAAAAAAAAAAAAAAGCAACAAAAACAACTAAAACACACACATGTCAAACGCCGAGATCCTATAGAATCATAAGTTAAGCATGAATTTGTCTTATTGTTAGGAATGAAATATTCCCCTCATGTTTCTGAAACTTAATGTATGGGAATATACATTTCTTTCTCTTATGTATATATGCTTTTTTTCTTTTCTTACGGAAAAAAGCAAGACACCAGCGCGAAAATTGAAGTTGGAAATGTGGAAATGGGGGGGGGGGGGAATTCTGTTTTCCTTCATTGAATTCTGACAAGAGCTCATAACGATGTAAAAGAATAATAATTTTTAAAAAAATCTCCACAATTTCTTTCTTCGTTAATCGTGAGAGCTGGCGCTATTCAGCACAACTTCACCAATTTCAAACTTGCCAAACGTATGCTCAATTTCAAACTAGCCAAACGTATGCTCAATTTCAAACAAGCCAAACGTATGGTGCAAAATAATAATGTGCAAAACCTTGGCCTGTACCCCAATCCAGTGTCCCTTTTACACCCTTTGGTAAACATCCAGATGCCATGTGGAATAAGGTGGTATAATATTGATAAACAAACAGTTTCTGAGACATGCACTGCAGAAGATAAAGTGCGTGTGTAAAATATATGTGAACTGACGAAAACAAATATAGATGGACGGATATGAAAGGGAAAAATAAGTAAATGAATGAAAGAATAAATTTTGCATAAATAAATGAATAAATAGATGAATTATTATAAATAAAGAAACAAAAAAAAAACAACAAGTCAATGAATAAACAATAAGAAAGTAAAAAGTTTAAAAAAACAAAATAAAAATAAAATACGGGCTGCTTCGCAAAGAAAGACAAAATCAGTTATTATACGGATGCTTCAGTAGTCAGAGTACTAAGCAACTAAACCTTGTTTTGGAACTCAGCACATATTTCCTAGTATCTTATATCCTTCTCGGGGCAAAGCATAACCACCCCTTTATCAACTCTGGTGCACAAAGACTGACTTTCTAAGCAGGCAACGCCTTCAAAAACCTATGATAACTTAAAAATCCGTCACCTGCAAAAGAATAAGCCACTACTGCTATGCACAAAACCCCAGAGACAGAGACGTGTTGATGGGCGAGCGCCAAATGTTGATTTTTTCAGTGTTAACTAATTCTAATACTAAGAGAAGTCTGACTCCTCTCTTCGGAGTTTATTATTTGGAAACCCTCCAACGACTGAGCGGCTGAATAACTACTTCAAGACTTAATTGAGCGAAAAACGTGCACAATATTAAGAGTAAAAGGGGCTGAAGCAGTGAGCACAGCCAACAACAACGCCATCAACCTTTGATAGTAAGCCTGTGATTTGGTTAATTATCTGCTGTGTTTCCTTGAATGTAGGTAACTTTCCACTTGAGTGTAATTTTTATGATTTGTATTTAATATTCACTCTGAAAAACAAGTAGGCTAGACAAGAAAGATTTCTGCGGGGGAGGCGTTGAATAGAAAATCTCTTTTGTCAGTTTAACTGTCTATCGAAAAAGTGAATGATCGGAAGAGATCAGGCCTACATTAACATAAAAGTGGAATGAATGAACACACAAACAAACAACAACAGTCATTGCAGCAAAGGGCAATATGACCCAAAGGATCACTAACAGGTGTAAATGAATCACTAACTTCCGTCACTGACACTGATAGGTCTGAAAATCACGTCTTGCGCTGTGCACATTACACAGTGACCATACAAAACACACTTTATCGCCCATTCCCTGATCAGTGAGGAAAGTAACAACAGTAGGGATAAAGCTCAGAAACTGCCCCATGCTGGCGGTGAAACATGAAGAAGTTCATCAGTGTATTAAACTGCGCACTCAAGTCGCCCTACACTTGCTTGGATAGTCTCCCACATGCTCACGACACTGTCGTTTCAAGCATGCTGACCACAAGATCAGCCTGACAAGAAGATGACGTGTCAGTCTGTTTCCATGAGCTACCGGACAGAGCACACAACTTGAGTGTGTGTCCAGGGAACACAAGGCACAAGGTGGGCAGGTATTACGTCTTTTCAAAGTCTCCGTCAGTGACCGTACACGTGAAAATTAGGTTAAACGCACCATTATCCTTCCAATTACAATAATCGAACGGGCCATTTTGAGGGCAGCCAAATTTGCCTCTTTTGCAGGATACAAGAAGTTTACTATATGTATTGCTCAGAAGGAAACTGTCGCATGTTCTCTTGATATTTGAAACCTGAAGAGCAGAAACTTCTGAAACATTCACCATAAGATAAAAACGCGTTTTTTTCTCATGGTGACAAAGATCAGGAGCTAAAGTTATTTTTCTCTTCTTCATAATGTTTGTCTCATACCGCTTATCATAGGAAAGTAATTTTGCCGGCTTATACAAAAATGGCTCGTTACAAAATCAATTTAAATCGCACCAGTTCAGAATGACGCTTCGTGAGAGAGAGAAAGAGAGAGAGAGAGAGAGAGAGAGAGAGAGAGAGAGAGGGAGAGAGAGAGAGAAAGAGAGAGAGAGAGAGAGAAAGAGAAAGAGATAGAGAGAGAGAGTCAAATGCCTAGACATGTACTTTAATACGTACTTTAGCTGCCGAGTCAGAAAGGCTTTAATTGTGTAAAATGAATGGGAAAGAAGTCCTTATGAAATCGCCAGCAAAAGAGGCGGAAAAAATGAATGTATGTCAAATCCTGTGTCAGCTTTCCAGATAAATTATTCAATAAGTACTAATGAAAAGGAGACAGGTAATGTTTTCCTTGTCAATTACGACTGCACCCCTCATGTATGACTTTAATTATTGTTATGATATCCCGGTAGTTTAGGAGCAATGTCTGAGGCGACTCGATTGAATTGGTAAACTTGCTGGAATTTACTTGGATTCCTTCAGTAGTTACGTCCTTTTCCTACCTAATTTCTCTTTATACCAAAAGCTTTATTCAAACATACATAGATACATTCTAAAACGTTAGGAGTGTTTCGCATGTGACAATCGTTGGACACCCTATCTTGGACTTTGTACTCATATTTCTGTGTCGGGTCACGCGTGCAATTTTTTTTATATTTCCTTTATACAACAGACAGTTCTGTTACATTTTAACTGTCTGCTCTTCGCACAGGCCAGTTCTGTCTTCAAATTTCATTGCAAATTGACTCGAAGCTGGCCCGGCTTGTGTGTGGTGACCTCACGTGGTCAGATGTCAACACTGGCGCGTGTCCGAGGGCGTGCGGGCGGCGATAAAGTTAAACACTGACTCACGTCGCAAGTCAACCTGCCATAGACCGCAGACACGACACAGGTGTGCTGAAATTTAACGTGCCGTGTGCCACAGTTCTGTTGAGCTGATGATAATGCTATAGGTTCGATTCACAATTTCCAGTAACGTAGACTGATGTCATGCGGATCAGCTACAGAATCCGGAACTTGTGTACCTTTCAAAACTGACAAAGATCTAGTCTTCGACTATTCCTTTTACAAATACTTCATCACCCTGGCTGAGATTCAATTTGTTGGATTTATGGGGAGTCATGATCAAACAGCGACGGGAATGGAGGCTATAGAGAAACCCGGGCTCTACATTACTCACAGCCTTCATGCCAAAATAGTATATAAAGACTTCAGTGGAAAAACCAATTAAGTCATATTTTCTACGAAGGGAGAAAAACAGAAATTAAAGTTTAGAAGTCTATAGTTGTTTTGATTTTTTTAAAAACTGTATACCCTATTAAAAACTCTTTTTTCGGGGGAACTGACATGTGTTTTTTTTTCCGGGAACTTACATGGTTTTTCCGAATTATTGTTCTAGTTAACAAATCGCAGCGGTGTGCTTTCTAACGTCGGGGCATAACTCATTTTTTTTTTTTTCACAAAAATGCGATGTATTTGGTTTCTTCACTGATCTCTTCATAAAATGCACTAGGAATCAAGATTCCCGATGATTGAACTAAGCAGAACGAAGGCTGCTTTACAAACCGCTGTATTTCCCTTCCAAGCATGACTGAGAACCAATATTATGAAATAAACAAAAGTAACACATTCTGTTGTGCTGGAAATATATAAGATCTAATCCATTCCCAACAGAGAAACAGGACCAAGTTAAGGTTTAATGAGTCATATTATTTGCAGCTTGTATCCTTTCACAATTCCCATAGGAGTTTAAGTGAAGTTCTGAAACTCATCTTCATAACCTTTTGGTTGTTTGAAAAGACAATTTTACGAAACAAAAAAGGTGGCCTGTAGAACATTAAGAATAGGAGAAGAAAAAAAAAAAAAAATAGAGAGACGAGCCGATATCAGATGATTTTTGTCAATAAGAAGAAAACAAGAAGCTTGAACATCGAAATTCACGCAGGTTCTTTTGCTTCTACCCAATCTCACTGTTCCTCTCCCTACTTTTTGTCCTAATTATTAACAACACTGAAAGGCAATAACTCCTACAAATCGCAGTGCATCTACGTTAAGCTCTCATAGACGACACTCAGACATAAGGAGCATGAGGAACGAGAGCATAGAAAAACAAACTCAACACTTCACAACGTGCCACGAGTCTCGGGTTGACCCAGTTATCTATCCTGTTTTCCTGACTGACAATGGGCCCTTGTGAGTTAAGGTACCGCCCAAGCAAAGGGACAAGTAAGCATTTCATCTCAGAGGATCTGTGAGTGGCGAGAAAGGAACAAGGCATGTAAACTCAAAGCAAGGAACGAAGAAGCAACTCGTGTAAATGTCATCTTGTTACAAAGTCAGTTTTATTTTATGAATCGCCTGCCCTTTTCACACGACAGTTAAGGAAGGTATTTGTTTAGGAGCAATGCAAAGAAGACAGGTGCTGTAAATCCACAATAAACAAGGCCTGGAATGATTTATTTTGAGGAAAAAAAAAAAATGGAAAAAAAAAAATGCCGGATAAAACAAATACTTAAAGGCTACTGTTAAATGTCTGGTACTGAACTATCAATATAAACTCATACTGGTATCCATTTTTATTTTTGTCTTTAAGACCTGATATTTAAGAGTTACAAACTCAATCATCGGGCTACCGAAAGCTTGTAAATGATTTCGTTCATGCGATGAAATTGAAGCAAGACAAAATAAGACAAAATGAAACATCTTGTTAGTCACTACATACGGGTGAAAAACAGTAAGATGCAAGAATGCCAGACGGAGAATAACGTGAATTCATTGTGGCTGTAAGCATTTTACTCATCTCAGATCTCAAAATGTGAAGAAAAGGGAAAACAGATGCAGATAAAAGGGGGGGGGGGGAAGGATGAGGTAGAAGAAAGAAGAGAACAAAAAGAGGAGCAGAAAGAAAGTAACAGATAATGATAACAGTGGTCTGATGAGAAAATGAACAAGATGAAATGGGGGAAGGAGAATCAGAAGAATTGTTATAATAATAAGATTTTAGAAGAAGAACAAAAGGAAAGGGAAGAATAAGAAAGAAAGAAAGACCGAAGAAACAAAAGGGAAAACACGGAAGAGAAAAGGATGAAGAAGAAGAAGGAGAAGAAGAAGAAGAAGAAGAAGAAGAAAAAGAAAAAAAAAAAAAAAGAAGTGAGAAAAGGAAAGAAGACAGAAATGGCTGTTTGTTATATCATAATTAGGATAATTAAATGTACACACTATGAAATAGAATTGCTAGATCAGACTGTGGAACCATAAAACGAAAAATGAAGCAAATCAAAACCGAGTATTATCTACATCAATCAAATACGCAGGCTTGTGATTTTTTTTTTCTGATGCCACAAACATGTCATTCATGACATCCATAATGTATGTGCCGATAGACACCTCTCTTGGACCGGGTTAACTGCTGTGAGAAATGCTATAAAACTTGGGTCAGACATTCATTTTCTCCTCCTCCACTTCCCTCCCATCCCCACTTGCTTGTACAACACCCATTCAATACCCATCCTCACACACACACACACACACACACACACACACACACACACACACACACACACACACACACACACACACACACACACACATACACGTACGCTCACACTCACGCGCTCACTTAGAATCTCATCTCTTCATCGCTCCATCAACTATGGGAAGCACTGAGCGAGGTGCTTAAATCCCTTAACGATTTTTCTATCATGAATATTGGATTTCATAAAAAAAAAAAAAAAATGAACGGGTTGGAGACCAGTGTGGGAGTGCACTTGCCTTGATACATAATACTTTTCTCTTCCCTCTCCGATGCTTCTTGTTTGTCCGTTTTTAACTTCCTCACATTAAATAATGAAGTCTCTTGGCCAGCTATATTTTCCTTGTTGATTTACGCCGCGTTCCCTCCATCCAGTTTGCTTCTGTTTCTCTCGGACCCTGCTGTCCTCCTCTTAGTCCCTTTCTCCCTTTTTTCTCTTTTTTTTTTTCCCCGGGACTTTATCATTTGTGTATCTAGTACGCAAACCCATTTTGGCATAGAATATGATCCACGTTTCTCCAGGATTTTTCCATAATGGCCACCGAAACATAGGGAAAATCCGTAGGTAATGGCATTAAACGGCAACCTTTGGGCTAAAGGGTTCGTACCAGGGGAGCTCAATCCAATTCCGTCACGCAATGGCTTCTTCCCCCACTTCTTTCCCTTGGGACCACGAAACCAATGCATTTTGCTTCCAAATTCGTTCATGCTTTCATTGGCGATTGTTCTTTCTTTTGGATAAGCTGTGCCATTCATACGTGAGTCGTGACGTCGAATAATATGAGGGAAGAGAGATGGGCAGAAGGAAAAAAAAAAAGGTAGCGATGGAGCAAAATGTGTGAATGGTGAATGGAAGAAAGGGCGAAAGAAAAAAAGAATGAATGGATGAATGAATGAAAATGTCAGTATAGTTAGCTAGCTAGATAGACAGATAGATAGAGAGATGGATATATATATATCTATATCTATATCTATATATATCTATATATATATCTATCTCTCTCTCTCTCTCTTTATATATATATATATATATATAATATATATATATATATATATAAAGAGAGAGAGATAGATAGATAGATAGATAGATAGATAGATAGATAGATAGATAGATAGATAGATAGATAGATAGATA
>JBCAUA010521564.1:475-16854 GCA_038406235.1 Peronia verruculata | reverse complement strand
TATGGAATAAAAAATAACATTAATAATAATAATAATAATAACAACAGTAAAAAACTAAAAAATGTAATATACAAGCAAGGGCATAAATTTTACTGCTAAATATTGATAAACCTTCATTTACTTTTATTTATTTCTTTATTTATTTATTTATTTATTTATTTATTTATTTATGTCTTTCTTTCTTTCTTTCTTTATTTATTTATTTATAATCTAAATGAAAAATTACTGTTTCATCAATGATTAAATTAATTAATCAGTCACATGTTTATGCTCCAATAAATTTATGTCTGTACGGATAAAAAATAAATCTAATGACAGTTTAATAATTCATTAAAAGACACTAAACGTTGATCGATATCCGTCATTAATGTACAGTCAAGTGGGGCAAGATAACGTGGTGACCTCACAACAGCTGCTGTCCTTGTGAGGTCATCGCTCTGGGAATCCCGTGGCAATGACTGTCAATAATGACATCAAAGAGTTTGGAAAATGAACAGAAAATAACCATCAGGTCATCGCACGGTGCTTATTTAGGCCACTCTGTGTCACCCAGCTTGGGGCGCGTCTTCTTCCGCTAAAAAGAGCCATTGTGTGAACGTGCAAGGACAAAACGCCTTAATTTTAACCCTAACATGTGATTGGATAAGATAAGATAAGGTAAAATAAGGTATAAAGCAAACATTATTTGACCCTTTATGGGAATTCAATTCAGTTGATGGGACAGTAAAATTTTATGGATATACATGTATAATAATTATGTAAGGTACATTGACAATTATAAGGTGATAAAAATTGTCACGAATGATACCAGAACAAGGCAGACCTAACAGACCTTAAAAAAAAAAAAAAAATTGCCTCAGCTTGACAAGGTACCGCTGATATCAAAAATGAATGTCTGTAACGCTCACGATTACTTCTTACGTACAAAAACACGCTGTAAAATCGCTGTCCCGAAAAAAAAATCGGGGTTAACTTTAGCGACCTCTCGTTTTACATTTACGGTGCCAGTAAAAACGACCAGGCTGTTTGTTTTTCCACAACTTTCGGGCCAGTGTACATCCATTCTAACAAAAAAAAAAAAAAGAAGAAGAAGAAATGGCAGTTTAAATTTAGTTGGCAACAGCAGATGAATACCTTGTCATAGGGCAATTGGGCACTTGCTGATCACATAACACAATAGTGTTATGTTATTTTTTTTTTTACCACGGTTGTGGACAGTTGAGATAACCACCACAACAGGAGGTTGAAAAGCTCATGACAACCATGAATACCTTGCAACTGATTTGTTTATTTTCGGGAAGTCTTTCTAAGGCTTGGAACAATAGGAACAATAATAAATGTCTCTGATCAGGTTATCGGCGTGTCACTTCTAGGATTAGCACATCGTTCATGGACAATGGAGTGGCGCCACAGGTTGTCTTTTCTTGTTGGAGAGAGTTACACTTAGGTCAACACTTGCAAGCAGAGCAGTTTCTTAAGGGACCACTGGCCGATGTTTTGAGGACAACGCAATTCGATGCCCCAAAGTCAAACTGTCTCCAGTGCCCATTTCACGAAAAGTAAAGAAACGTCGATGTAAGTGTTTACGACGAACTTATTTACTCTCTACATCTATATCCCACCTTCATAAACAGTTAAAACTTTTCCTCAAAACAATGGCAGTAGTACATAAAATATATCAGGTGAGTTTTCAATGATAGAGTTAAGGAAATAATGAACGCCTTTTTTACCATCAGCCAAATTCACTTCACTTTGCTAAGAAGTATAAAACAAGAAAAGAAAAGAAGAATCACTTTTACCCTTCACTTTTTAAAAATGAGCAACGGTCAATTCTGACAAACTCATCATGTGATGAAAATATTTTTTTCTGATCGAGATTTTTTTTTTTCCCATAATGTTTTTTGGTTTTACGTGTTTCAAAGTAACAGGCCTGATATTTTTTTGTTTTCCATGTCTTTATACACTGCCTGTGTAATACGTCTTGTACTTAGCAAAGAGAAACAACGCAGCTGACGGAAAAAGAAAATCTTGTGACGGAAAAAAGTGTTTCACCAAAGTACTTTGGGGGGGGGGGGGTTAGTAATTTTTTACCCTAGGCCTACCCTCATCTGATCTTTTGTCCACGTTCGTTGGCCAATGAAACACACACACACACACACACACACACACACACACACAACACACACACACACACATTCACGTACTTCACTCACACATACAAACGCAAACACACAGACGGTGGAACACATTCCATAATTTCATGCACGGGTGAGTTTCGGTGTTATCAGGTCTGTCTCAAGCCCCACATCAGCAGCTGTCCCATACAAGAATTAAATAAGATACGATCGGTATAACACGGACTAGTTCCCCTTTTGCTTGCATTTGCTGTAAACAGTGTTGTTATTACTGATAACTGTGATATTGTCTTAAAATTATTGCTTCTGAATATCATTAATATTTCTACTACTGTTGTAAGATGTTGTTGTAAATTGTTGTTGATGCATTTGTTATTATTATGATCATTACTATCATCTTTGCTTTTATAATTATACTTATTGTTGTTATAAAATAGAAAAGGACTGTCCAACCGGCAACTAGCTAAACAATTTAAAAAAGCAAATAACACATATAAATAACCTCTTCTCGATGTTGAAGGCGAAAGCCAAATTTTCGAACCAAATTGGTCCTTCTGTTGCATATTTCTTTTACTGCTTATTCAGTTTCAGTCAGTATATAATGTGTTACTAGAGGAATCAATTAACACGAAAAATCCATAAGATGATTAGTAATAGATTACGCAATACGGTGATGCTAACAAAGAAACTGCTTCAGAATATAATATATACATACATATTAATATATTAATATGTTTATTCGTTGGTCTGTTAATTAATTAACTGCATCTTCAACGAGTCCCATCTCCTTGGTTCCAACGTGTTTCAAAAGACAACTCTGATATACGCCATTTCATCCGTGTCATTCTGTTAGTTTCAGTGTTGGTTGCCTGTCAATGTCACGGTCACATTATCTCTTACTCTCTCTCCCCTATCGAGATAACCTCCATCAGGAGGTTGAAAGACGTATATAGAACGTAACATCTCTCCCCTAAACCCTTCCCCTCCCTCCGCCCCCAGTCCCGAATGTTCTCTTTCTCACTGTAGCTCACTTCCGCGCCAGTGGCCATTGCTCCTACTTCACACACTACATACTACAATACCGTCTAAAATTATCGCTTCACTCAGACTCTAAATCGATAGTTTATCATCATCCTCATCTTTTGGTACCCTACGGTAGAGTACGGTTTTGGCCAATCCGTTCTTTAGCTTATGTGTGAATTCCCTTTGTATGTGTGTGGATGTATGCGTTTGTATGTACATTATGTATGTGTTCCGTGTCTTCCTCACGCCTCTTCTGCATTTGACAATATCTTTTCTGTCAAGCGCCTCTCTTTTTTTTTTTTTTAAAGCATCGTCCTCCATACTCTAATTTTTTGTGTCCGCTTTGAAACTCCTGATCCCACGCCAGCTCAGAGAACAGTGGACCAAGAAATCCAACATCTGTCATGGTTTTTCAAAGATGTTATCAATGTCAGTTAATGACCGGGGGTTTTCATTTGGCCTAAGGCAACAGTACGTGAACAGAAAGATTGAGAAAGAGACAGGCTCTTGTTAAAAAGAATTATAAAGGCACAATTCACACCTCATGTTCTTCTTTGTTGCCGTGCTGTGTCGTTCTGAAGGGAGAAAAGACATTTTTGAAATCTGTTTTCTTATTTCCTTATATATATATATATATACTTGTATATATATATTATAGTAGACTCCAAAGACAAAATAATAAAGAGACATATTAATATCTACATTACAGACCTCCGCCGCCGATTGTTAATCCTCAAAGATCATGGATATACTGAAATAACGTCTAGAAAAGAAATGGCATGATTCTGACGTACAGATGAACTATAATGGACTCCAAAAACAATAAAAGCCTATTAGATGTTAACTCAGAGGGATGTCTTGACATCTCCAATGCAGATCTCTACTGTCCATTGTTAATCTCCATCAAAGACCATAATGAGATATCGGTACACATTATGGCGGATTTCCATTGTCAAATGTCAATCCCGCAAGTCTTTTGACTGCCGGTAAATTCTCAAACCAATAGCCTCTATAATTATATCTGATATGGCTGAGGAGAGAGTTACCAACCGTTCTAGTATAAACTACACGTTATACTTAATGTGTCCAGTGCTATCTGATACACAAAATAGAAGGATCAAGATGGTTGATGGTTCTCAATCCGATATCAACCATTGTTTCTTGGCCGCGATCACTAATATTGGGAAATTGGATTTTACTTCAGTAATTCTACTATCAATATTTCGCTTTCGATAGTTCAGGGAGGTAAAATAAGACAGCAAAATGAGTAACCTGGCAGTCAAAGGAATATAGAGCTTTCACCTTGTCCCAACTCCCACGCCCTCCAATCCTCCCCCGATATTTGGCATGATTGAAAATCTTTTACTGTTGTCTAGCAGAGAATTTTGAAAAGGATCAAAAATTTTTCGATGGGTTGGCTCTATCCAAAATGTTATACATGCATTCCTTCTACTTCGGCACTAACACAGGGAGTATACTGCTCTGTACAAGAGTGTGCTGAACTATTGAATGATTGGGCAGTTACTGAAGACAAATTTTTCATTACTTTCGTCAGTGAAAAGCAATAACTGCACCAATAACAAGGAGTACCAATATAAACTATGATCAAACGACAACAATAGTCAAGATTGTTAACAATTAGTATGGAACAGAAAGTGTCAAAGACTGGACACGTTTTTGTCAAGGAGTGGTGGTAAAGATCCACACGACGACGGCTGAACCAGCAACCTAAAAAATGTCAGGATTACAAAATCGTGTCTTTGAGTTGCTACCTATCAAATATTTGCCCGCAAATTTTTTCATCATATTCAACACTTCTGTCACTGTGATAAATTTTATTTTATTTTAGATGATATGCGTGAGTCCAAATATACAGATTTCAATCTAGATTTCAGTACTAGTTATTTCTCGGAAAATATCAACTCACGTTAAATGATCTGTAGATGGAAATGGAACACACTGTTTTCGACACATGTGCTTTCCAGCACGATCTGCCGTACATCTTAATCCCCTCTGAAAGCGGCGCTTTTGCCCCTAACAAAAAGGAAATGCGATGTTTTATTTATGTCACCTTTTACCCCTTTGTTTTCAAAACAGGAAGCGCTAAACAGAACAACAAAACAAAATGCTTTTGAAAATATATTAACGGCACAGATAAGCAGGAAAATATATTATGAGCGATGTCTGCGTATGTGTTATTAAATCTGAGCAATGAGGCGATCTTGTCTTTCCCTCTATTATTTCTCACCACCATCATTTTTTAAAAACTCTCTGTTGGATTCATTAAAAGATTTATGTACCGTATGTGAGTCCCCTTTATTTGCTTTATTGTTATTGCAACTTATCAGAAAAACACGTTGCTTTGTTAATTAGTCTGCTTGTTTTCAACTTCGTTTTGGATTTAATCTTTAATTTGTTTCATGATTAATTAACTGCTTCAGTTCTATTGACAGAGATGCTTCTGTGTGGGGACAATAATATAAAACACAGCCTTACTTGTCAGTTGCTTCAGAAATTTCTATGACTGAGTACCAATGTCAGAATTCCACGATAAGTAAAATGTGGGCTCATGTTCTCTCCATACCGAGAGGTACGTTTACGAATCTTTACGACACATCAAAGGATAACTGCCGATGTGTGATTGCTCCTCGTGTTTATTTAGTGTGCTCGCAGACACACCGTCTCCGCCTTACCACTCATAAAAACGCAGGACTTCAAAATGAAATCCACGACAGATGTGCCGGTTAATGCAAGGGGTTTTAAATCGGGGAGGCATAAAATCATAAATCCTCAATGGTTTGCGGATGGGAATTTCCAGCTGATATAGATCTCAATGACTGGATCCTAGATCTTGTCCTCTGTGCCATTTTTTTTTTTTTTAAATGTGAACAGATTAAATCTATGCCATAAAAATCTTTAACCATAACCATATTTGTTGATATTTTCTTAACTGTTTGTTACTTTGTTTTGTTTTTCTTTAGTTTTATCGCTTGATAAGTTCGTCAAAAAAATCAAAATCTACTAATAATCTCAATAAATACTTTGATAACGTACAAAAAAAAAAATATGATTTCCTCTTTCCCCCCCCCCCTTTCCCCCATTTTCCACAAAGGAAGAAGAGAAGATGGAGGGGGAGAGAAAGAACAGAAAGCAGTCTGGGAGGAAAATGCAATTTAGTATAGCCATAGCTGATCTATAGCCGTTCCTTAATTGCAAAGTTGACAATTTCAGGATCGGTAAATGAAATTTTCTTTTTTCCTCTCTTTCTCTCTTTATCGGAACAAAATTCAAATTCGCATCCGACACGGGTGGTTACCCTACATATGATCACAGGGTGTAAACTGGCCCAGTGGTATATTATATGATTTCTTCCCTACTTGGACACAATATCGTTCGCGCTCTCAGCCAAAGATGTGTTCTTTATTACTTTATGCCTTACTTCATTTCTGAACTAGAGTGAGCGTTGCTGATTTATTGTCATGGTAAAATAAACAGCTTTTTCATAATTACAGACGTTGGTTGGTAAGCCAGCAGATCTATACTTCCATGACTTATGTTGTATACAACTTTCTCTTACTGTTAAAACTTGAATGTGTCACGGCCTTATTTAGACACTTTGTACTAACACAATCTAAAGAGTGGTTTTGGTTGTGATCTCAAGACATGAGATCGGAGTGTGTATATCTTGGTATTTCCTATCCTATGCCAGATCTGTATCAAGCCGTTAATGTAACATTGTAATATTTAACTGTTGAAGATAGAACATAATTATAGAACCTACCGGTACTATAATCAAGAGCTAATTCCCAACTTCAAAGACATAAATCATTTTTCGATTTCTTAAGAGTTGTCCCCCCCCCCCCAACCTTTTCATCCCAGACGCTTTGAGTTTCACTCTGTATTTCGCGTCTAGATTCTATATCTAGATCTAGATAAGGTCTATAGATCTCTCTACAGCATTTTGATATCATAGGACAGGCCAAATTAATACTGTAAGTGGATTTATGCACAGAATGTAGCATACATCTAGATTCTAGATCTAAAATCTAGATCTAGATCTAAATAAACGTGAATTCTTATAATGTTTGTAGACTCCGCAAACTTTAAAAAAAAACTATTACTAGATCTAAATCTATTATTTAGCCTATAACCTGTGATTTCATGCTTAAGTTGCTTGATTAATCAATTTAAAGGAGAAATAACCAAATAAAACCAGATTCATCTCTGTACATCTATAGCCTACATCATGATTATACATATAGATCTAGATCTAGAGATCTATCTAAATCTAGATCTCTACATCTAGGTAACTAACTTAAGTCAATAGGCCTATGTGTGATAAGCAAAACAGAAAGAACTACCGTAATAATAATCATAATAATAAATAAGGTGCCTGAAAAGAATGTAGCCTACAGAGTAATTACACTATGGAAAGCAATGGTATTTATCCAATCCGTTACAAAACCGGCGGAAGACGAATTGTCCATGGTTCTGTGAGAATGTAAAGATCACATCTCTCCTGACAACGGCACACGGCGGTGAGCATATTTCGGTGATTAACTAAGAAATGCTGGCCACAGTGAATCTGATGAACAGATAAACAAACAAAAGCGAAACAACCAAGGTGTGTTCATTAGGGCTACTCACCTGTGTAAGGAATGTAAGTCCAAGCAGTTATAGCATGTCTTTGTGATAGAGAAACGTTTCCAAGTCTACAGATAATCCATGAAAAAACAAGGAAACAAGTGTGAGGGCCAAATCGTTTTTTTTTTTTTTTAAGAATGAAGCAAGTGCCGACTGTGTTGGGTAGAGCAGGACGGTCTCTGACGTTACACGCTCCGGGGGCCGTCGCACGGTGCCGATAGGGTGGAACACACGAGTCCTCTTTCCGCAGGTGAAGGTAGCCAGCCACCAAGGTGGCTACTCAAGCTGATATTATCCTTGGGCCGCGGATAGTTGTCCTCGATTTACAGTGCCACTGGACACCGCCAGTGTAACGGCGATGTTGTTGTTGTTGTTGTTGATGGCAATTGTAGTGAGGGCCCGAAGTCGGTGCTGTAGTACACACGGCAGTGTAAGAGGTAGGACAGGCAAAGACACTCTACACCCTGCAAAAGTGTAAAGGAACCTCCCTCGCGATGAGATTTGAGACTGGAGGCCGGCGTACTCAGACTGTCACACTGTTTGGATAACTGGCTGCGAACGCAGAAGCGCTGGCCCGCTTTCACAGTTTATTGATGGCGGGGGCTGGACTTTTGCTTCACAGTAGCGGCGGGTCAGCCTTTCGGAGGGAGGAAGTTACCCGCTACCGTGGATTCAAAACGCCATGCCGAGACAGCGCACAGTAGCCCGGCGTTGACTGGCGCGCACATCGACGCTCGCCTATTGGCTACCTGCCTATCAACTACTAGCACAGGAGGCGGAGCGTCGCTGCGAAACAAACTTAGCGGATGGGTGGGGCGAGAGGCGGGGCTACCACTGCTGTGTGATGGGAGGCAGAAAAAGAAGACTGCAAGGGCTGAGTACTCAAAACTGGTGACTGAAGGAAACGAGGGAGTAATGGTGTGGCTTTTGTTGAAGGTTTAACTGTCAGGAATGCAGCGATGCAACCAACACAACTCCATATGACATGACAGAAGTCATCAGGCTACTGAATGACATAGGCAGACAGATGGGAGCGAGCGAGCGAGGGCTGGGCCAGGCTACACCTCCATGTGTATGTGCTCACACTACAGACCCGCCCGGGCTCGGGAAAACTGACATCTCTCACCGCTGGAAATGAAATCTGTCTAGCACGTTGGCACAGAGGCAAGAACAAAAACAAAGAAATCGATGTAAATAAAGCTGGCCGCATTCGGCCAAACAAAGGGCCGGCAGACACACCGAACGACGGTCCGCTGGTAGGTTCGCGACAGCGCAAAATAACGGTCATCTCGGCTGCTGACTTATGGGAAGACGTGTTGATGGACCTTCGGTAGATTCAATACTAGGTATAGAGAACGATACAGTCATGTGCTTCGTAGGGATAAGAACACTTTTTATTTCTGTCCTTCGTCTACGTATTCTACTACTCATCGGAGATAATAAGAAAATAAAACCTATCATTCCGTGCGTGATATCGCTGTTGACATTTTAAACTGCCAATATATCTGGCATGAGAAATGAATACATTTACTAGTCAATGGCTTAACATTTCAGGACAGACAGAGGAACACAAGGCTAAAATGTAACCGTTGTCTGCATCACTATAATAAATAAACAATATTTTGCTCAATGAACCAGGAATACAAATTACAAGCAAAACTCTTTCTACACCGATGGATGACTGATGATGCTTCACAAAGAAAAGGCTTAGGAAATGAACCTAGAAAATTCTCCTACGACTTCAAGACTTCAAGTTGGTGAGGTCGATAATAACCATTCGTGGCGTTCCAGGGCTTACAAACTTGAACATCTGCGTATTCTGCCCCTCAGACATAAAGATAGAACTGTGCTCTCTAAAGATTCTGAATGTACTTTGCCCCGGTCAAACAACAAAGTTAAGCCTTATGAGTACACTTTGTCCGTTGAAGGACAAAGAGATCGTGTACTTTGTCCAGCTGAAGGTGCGTGAACGTTTACTGCTTATTTGCATGTCCCACTTGGCACACAGTTACTTTGAGTAAATGTATTATAGTTCTGGTGACTGATGATCACCAGGAGAGGACAGGTAGTCATCGGCCATGGCCATTTTAATGTCTTTTCCAATCAGCATTGAAGAAACAGCGTATCTTGTTCGGCTAAACACGCCACGGGGATAACATACTTTACCCACAATAAGATAAAAGAAGATACGTACCGGTACTGTAAGCAACCACAGCTTAGAGATAATGGACTTTATATTATGTCTAGCTTCAAAAATGAAAGAATGATCGACAAATCTAAATATGTCCACTCGAAGAGACGCTGTCCAATCAATGGTCCAGATAAACTTTCGTTAAAAGGCGAGTAAGCTCACCACTAAATTCGTTCATTTTCAAGGAACCGATGTACTTTGTCCGGTCAAAGGTCGAAGCATCATCAATGTTGTACACATGCCATGGTGCAACAGGCCCAAACACAGAGGCGATGAAGCAGAAGTCCCAGTCACCACCTTCAGCATAATTATGTTTTACATGGGATGAAATGCAGCTGATGCAATAAATTGATAATTTACAAGACAGCCGAATAGATAATGGCCTGGGTGATGATACATCAACAGGGACAAATTTGAATTTCAAAGCTGTGAGGCAGTTTGAAATTATCGTGTCCTGTATCGCCCCAACATCCCATGAATTGAACTAACTATTAATTAAATTAACTAGGCATGGAAATGGAAGTCTAATGTACTGATTTCATGAACAATATAGAAAACACACACACACACACACAAACAAACAAACAAACAAACACACACAAAAAAGCGATCTCAATGATTATCAATCTTAAGTCGTTGTTCATATCTATAGATCTTTTCATGTTTGCTTGCTTTTGTCTTTCTTTCTTTTTTTTTTTTTTTCCTTTTCTAGCTTTTGTTCTTCCTTTCCGTCTCCTTTCTTTCTTATTCTTTCTTTCATTCTTTCTTTTGTGCTTTCTATTTTTATTTCTTCCTATCTCTCTTTCTTTCTTTCTCTATTTCTTTCTTTGTGCCTTTCAGCATCTGTTTCTCTCTCTCTCTCTTTCCCACGGGGCTGTTTTTGTTTTTCGTTTGTTTATTTGTTTGTTTTTTTCGATGCAGTAAACAACCCTTTGTGAGGCAACTATTTCACAAGTCGTCTACCTGTCACTCTTTATGTAAGATCACATCAGATCTGGTCAAGAGTGCAGACTGAAATTGAGTTTCAAATTAAGCGTATCACTGTTACGCTTTTACAGCCCAGTAAGTTTCTTTACGCTATGCAGGCAGCTTTTCAGAAATTTGGCAGTACATGTACAACTCGTATGAAACAAAAAGAGGATAATCCGCTGGGTGAATAAAACATCAAGAACATGGCAAACGCATATATATCCGCATATCTTACCAAAGCTACATCCTCACAGGGCAGGGAAACTAAGACTATACCTGACCTGACAAAATAAACAAAAACAAACAATAAAAAATTACTAAAGAAAATTGCATCGGATCATTACTTCATAAGGTAAAACATGCGTGTTGATTACAGAAAAATAAAAGAATCTGAGTGGCATCAATTTCAAACTTAGACCGGGCCCAAGATTTAGTTCTGTAAATGATAGAACCATAACCAACAATAGCAAAGTTACATTTTTGTGCTCTGCACTCTGTATTTGGGCCATGTCGTGTCAAGGTTACCAATAGTTAGACAAAATAAAAGACCCGCTTCGCTGTCGGCTTTTAGAGTAACAAACAGCGTTTGTATCTTAAACTCGATTCGCAGGTTTGTTTGCTCAGTGAGAGAAGCACTGACTGCAAAGGAAACAAATTTACAAACAAACGTATATCACAACTTTTGTTTGAATACGTATGATACTAGCTAGATATATTATCCTGATTTTTTAATTTTTTTTTTTTTTAATTTTGCAAGTATAGATCTATATTATTTTATTTTTGTTCAAATAAACAACCGTATTTTTCCAGAACAAAAGAGATAATAGCGTTAATTAAATTTATATCATCACTGATGTCTGCCCCACTTCTTAATTTTATGAAGTGCAGTTGTCCCAAAGTGAACCAGGGGTGTCTCCAAAGAAATTAAATCTTCCCGAACAAGGCATGTGGTTTTCGTTTGTACATGTATAACAGTAACTATTAAGTAAAACACAACCATGTTTCTCTATAATAAACTCTTTCAGTAATTCCAGTCTATCTTAGTTATTCCAGGCAATTTGAAAACCTTGGTAAATTGTCCGCATTTATTTATTTATTTATTTAATGTATTTATTTAGTAAATGTATTTATTTATTTATATTTAGTTCTTTATTATTTATATACAATATTGATCTATCTATTCACTTTCGCACGTGTATATTATTTGTCTATATACTAATTTATTTGTTGTGTCCATATGCACTGTCACTACTTTCGAATTATTATTATAAAGGACAAATAATACAATTTATGTAACCATTAATTTTCATTAAGATTATAGATCTAGACCAGTCCTGACAAGACAATTCAGCTTTGAGTTTGGCTAATTCTTATACGACTTTGTTGCACAACGTAGCCAAACGGCAAACAAAAGCGGAATCTTGATTCAAACACAGCGTTATGGCGGCACAGAACTACTAAAATTAATTAATGTTGAGCACAGCTAAACCCTACATTTCACCAGTCACAAGTTGGTGGAAACGTGTCGCTTGCATGTCCACTAAACTCAACTTAAAACTTGGTGAGACCCAACCAACGAACATATTAAATACATTATCATGGCTCACACTAATATATCTATTGCAGAAAACAGATCCGTGTTAAGTGCCTGTATGGTTTGTCGCCTGCTCCACGGTGGTTGGAAGGACACAAAGATCGAAAAAATGCATTTGTTTCAGTGACTCAACGGTCCCCTGGCTTCCTCTGGGTAGGGAAGCCCGACATTAAGCATTTTGGAATAAGGCCTAAATATACATGTACTTAGGAGGTCCCATCTATACCTTATGCACAGTAAAGAACCCTTAGCAGTTAAGAGGTTGATGAAGAATCCAGGCAAAATTTGCTAATTCCAAACCTCTACCGACAAAAATTCTCAGCAGAAACAGGCAGCCACATAAAGCTGAGATAATCCTACGACTGAAAGGCTTAAGAAAGACAAGTAATCAGTCCAAAACTGCGTTTATCATCAACTTAGCGCTTACTCTTTTAGATTTATTATGAGATCGCAAATTTTTTCCTCGGGAGAACTGGATTGTGAGTCGTTCTGAGAATTCGCTCTGATGCATTTTCGAACTAATATTAATAATAATAATGATAATAATAATAATAAAGGGCATTTATACAGCGCCTCACCCCTGGAGGTCTCGAAGCGCTTTACAGAACCAAAATGTTTAACAGCCACGCAAGAAATTTTAATATGCCTCAAAACAAACAGGAGCAACAACATAAAATAACACAGTATTCAGACATGATTCGAGACATGCTCACATACATAATCATGTAATAGAACTCAAACACATAGGTAATTTTGTAGACATGACTGACAGCCATCTCCAGGGAAAACCCTAATAACAATGCTCAGACAGATGCTTGATGAACAAGTATGTTTTTAATTGTCGTTTAAAAGTCTCTAGGCTTGAACAGTTGCGAATGCATGTATGCAGGCAATGTATTCCAGATTTAAGGCTCTGCATATGAAAATGTCCTAACCCCATTTTTTTTTTTTTTTTATAGAAAGGTGGTTATGACTCTTAGATCTCAAGTTTCTGGACGGTGCATAAGGGCATAGTAGATCTGCCAGGCAGGTTAGCGCGGTGGACTTTTGAAAGTGAAAACAGAAAGTTGCTACCTAAATAACTTAGAATCCCCAACTTCTCCTACTCACACATGCTATGAGAGCACATAGTGAATCAGAGAAGGCAGCCAATACTCAACCATCTGAAAAGGGCCGCGATAAATATCATCTGCAATGTTATGAGAAAGTCTCAATTAATTTGTGTGGCATGGTGTGAACCGGATATGATTTTTCAGTATAAACAAAGGCAATTGTTGTTGTTCCTACTATTGTTGTTTGTTTTGATGTAATTGTAGTTGCTGATTTTGCTACCGCTGTTGTTATTGTTGTTATTGCTATTGCTGTTGTCCCTGATATTGTTGTTGTCGATCGCTACTGTTGCTGCTGTTGCTGTTATTACTGTTGTTACTATAGCTTCTGTTGTTATTACTGTTGTTGTACATCGCGTTTCTTGTTGCCGTCCTTGTCGTCCTTGTTGTCTGTTTCGTTGCTGTTGTGGGTGTCGTCGTCGTCGTCGTTGTTGTTGTTGTTGTTGTTATGAATTTTATTCTCTAACGTTTCTATTTTACGCACCCTGACACACAAATTGCAGAGGCAAAGATACGCATCGCCATGTGGTGCCCATCTGTGTATGCAAACACGTGTCCAATGTGCCCTACCCACGGACTTCATCCATGCTCGTGTTGTGCCCTGCAATCACCCAAAGGTATCATCATCAGTGAATCGGCCACCTGCCTGTGGGATAGCATGGTAGACGCTGCTCCTGGAGCCAGCGGGAGGTGGGGGGAAGATTAAAAGATTAAAACCCGCATTTTCGTCCATAATTCAGCGACTCCGTGCCTTCCTGGGTTAGGAAGCTTTCTGACATCTAGCCTTCTCGAATGAAAGCAAATATAATTCCCTGATCCCGTATACACGTTTCCAACGATGAAAAACCCTTGGATGAAGAGAAGACGGAAATAGCAAAATTTCTACCCACAAAAATTCTTCTCACCAAAACTGGACACGCGCCTGAAGTTCTGATAACCCTACTCTCTATGGGTTAAAAGATTATATAAATAAATGAATAAACTTGTTCACCAAGCATAATTTGTCTGAGTAATGTCTTCAGGCTTTTCCCGGGAGGTGGTTGTCAGTCATGTGTACAAACTATGTGTTTGAGTTGTATTACATGATTATTTATGTTAACATGTTTGGAATCACGTTTGTATAACTTGTTATGAATTAATATGTACGTATGTTGTTGGTTTTGAGGCAGATTCCGTGTGTGGCTGCTAAAATTTTGGTCCTTTAAAGCGCTTCGAACCCTCCGGGGATGAAGCGCTATATAAGTGCCCTTTATTATTATTATTATTATTGTTATAATTTCATTATTATTATTTATAATAAACTAAATGAATAAGTAACTATATGAATGAACAAGAAGAAAGAGGGAAAGAAAGTAAGAAAGAAAGAAAAGAAAGAAAAAAGAAACAATAAACAGTAAACTATAATAACAATAAATAAATAAATAAATAAATAAATGAATAAATAAATAAATAAATAAATAAATAAATAAACAAACAAATAAACAAATATAATAAGTAAATAAACCAAAATGCTGCTGGATGGAGAGATCCATTTTCCACAACTGGTCTAGGGTCCATGTAGTCACCACTGAATGCAGTGCCACAGTAACACAGATAGACTGGGGTGCCGGTGGGATTTAGTTACAGTACTTACAAACTTGTACAATTTGTTAACCCTAACGGGCAAGAGGCAAAAGAAAATTATTATTTTATGGATTTATTGCACAATCTCCTCTTCCCAAAATGAAAACGCTCAATAAACAATTTTAGCTTCAGAGTGAAAGATAGGTCTACTCTTTGGTAGTTTTGGATTTTTTGCCCACAATTATAGGTAACAACAAAGTTGTGCCAAGGAACATCAAATTTCATTTACACTATGTATTCATCAACTAATATTTCGAAATTAATTACTTGATTAATAAGTTTGATGTTTCTTTCGTTCTTTCCTTTGTTTGATCGTGCATTTTTTTAAAAATTATATTTCATGATTGTTATAATTAATATTATTGGTTTATTTATTTATTTTTTTTAATGATTATTATCCCTGTTTTGTTCATTAGTCCGTGCATTTGCTCGTACGTTCCTTTCGCTTGCTCGTACGTTGGTTCATTCATTCATCTCATCCTTCGTTTGTTCATTCGTTCGTTTGTTCATTCATTTCAAACATTGTTGAACCCATCCTCCTATCAGGCTATTTTGATGCATTCATTTTCTTTTAAAAAAAAAAAAGAAGAAGAAGAAGAAGATAATATTATGTTGGTGTCATTACAATGCGGCGATCTCTATCTTTGTAATCCTGTTGCTTGAAGTGCCGCTGATGCTATCTGTCACCTTTTCCCACATGCAAACACGTGAATCTCTTCTCCCCCAAATGCTTAAATTATTATAACGCATTAATGAACTTAACACATCTCAATGGTAAATTCTCTTATCTGCCTCGGAATATCAAACTTCTTGTAACCCCTCCCCTCTCCCCTCCCATCTCCCCAACCTCTTCCCACCCCACCTCCAGACCAACCCTCTAGTTAGCGGGCCGTCTGACTTTAGCTAAAAATTGTCAGTCAAAATGTCAGCGATCAAAAAGTTATTTTATTCACTCTTTTTGTAACATGATATTTATTATATTTTGTAATTATTTCTGTTGTTGTCTTCGATTTTTTTGTTTTGTTTTTGTGTTTGGGGTTTTTTGTGGGGGGGGGGGGGGGGGGGGGGGGGGGGGGGGGGGGGGGGGGGGG
>JBCAUA010521453.1:2814-16854 GCA_038406235.1 Peronia verruculata | reverse complement strand
AGATCGTTGTACTTAGTCCTATTACTTTCCTTTACCGGATTAAAGAGGGATTAAACAAGCAGTGTAAACAGGTGGGCACGGAGGGGGAGGGAGGGAGAAGAGGTGGGAGGATACCATGATGTTAAATGCTAGCTCTGTTCATGATATGAGCAAGGAGGTATGTGATGAGACGCAGAATGAGCCAAAAAGCGTTGATGGTATGCAGGAAAACAAAACAAAAGATAGATGTTACTATCATTATATCTTTAAAGTCTTTAAAAAAAAAAAAAGTCTTTTTACTCATTGTCATTTTGTACGATATCGTCAGTGATGTTGTCCAGCTTGAGTCTATTCAGCGTTTTTAGCCTTTCAGCACCAATGTGAAATTTAAGATGAATTTATGGTTTTTTCTTGACTGTAACATCTCATAGTTCAACACGTTAGTGTATTCCGCCTCTCTATCCAATTTTCACTATATATTACTGTTATCAATCTGTTGTGCCTTTATCCTTAAATATTTAATTTGCATGGATTTCCCGACATTTTCTTTTTCTTTATCACCATCATCCATCATCCATCATTTATCCATCATAAGTTATTATTTCCTCTCCTGTTATCGTGAATGGTACCTTTGAAGGAGGACCTGACAGAAACTACGATACGGTGAACATAATATTATGGTCATCAGTCACCAAAGATTAGTCATGATATCGCCACTCAGGAATCTTCTCACAGTTAACACGACAGAAACATTCTAGAAATGTCCTCTGTACAATTCATGTAATTTCGCGAACAATCATTAAATGAGTTACAAAACAAAAGATGCTATTCAAAGAAAAATGGAGGGAAAGAGGAGGAGAACAGGATATATGGACAATATGGTGAATCGGACAGGCTTAAACACAAGGAGCCATTTTTTTTCAGCCCTCTAGGTTACTTCCCTTTGCCAAATACAAGAGGTGTAGGACAAGCATTGCATAGAAGGGCAAAATCACTTTCTCTGTTGTTATTTGAAACATGGTGAAAAAAAAAAAAAATGTGAAAAAAAAAAAAATTATCACAATAGGAAAAACTCATTTTCATCATCTGTTGAATTTTTCAGAATTTTCTGTTTCTTATATTACATAAATATAAGAAGAGAAATAGTGATTGTTTCCTTCTTTACAATGCTTGTGTTATACCTCTTGTACTGGGCAAACGGATATAATTTTGTGAACGCTTAAAATGGCCTGTTCGAATCTTCAGATGTCTGGGAGATCGAGAGGAGTGGAGGAGAACTACGAAGGAGGCAGCTCAAGCAGGAAACGCCCTCAAGGACGACGCTAGACAATGTAATGTAGATGTGTAATTGTAATGTACTGTAATGTAATAAACGAAAGAAACAAAAAATTGGAGAGCAGTAGAAATCACAGCTTCAGATTCCAAGATTGGCGACATACACCCCAGACAGAAAGTTGTTTTCATCGGCACTGTCGATCTCAGCAAGGTGAGAACCATACAGGCGGCAATACTCCTGGGGATAAGGACAGAAATAGCGAGTCAGGGCACAAGAACAGCTCTCTCGAACTCGTCTTCTCCCCCCCCCCCCCCCTTCCTTTCCCCTGTCTTTTTCTGTATTTTATTTTCGAAGGTAATCCTTGACCTCTGATTTAAAAAAAAAATTAAAAAATCCAAAACCATCGGAACAAATGTTAGAACAGTTGAAGTAAACCCGCAATTCTCTTCGCCTATTTGTTTGTTCTTCTAAAACCTTTCAAACCTTAGAAACTAGGATAATCTGGGTTTTAGAAGTTGCTAGTTTTTAGCTGAGAAATTTTGTTGGTAGAAATTTGGAATTTGGAAATTTTGCCAGTACAGCGGCACCCAGCCTACTCTTCCATCCATTTTGAACTGCCAGGGGTTCTTTAACGTGGGTAACGTACACAAGGGACCTCCGAAATATATTCACCCTTATCCGAGAAGGCTAGACGCCGGCTTCCCTACCCATAGGAAGCCAGGGGACCGCTGAGTCACAGAAAAAAAAATGCTGCTTTTCGATCTTTGTGTCCTTCCAATCCCCGATACAAGACCCGCAAGTCGATCCAGGCCTGTTTTCTCCATAAGCAGACGCCATACCACAGAGCCACTGCGTCCCGCGTTTCTATACCTGGGCCAGAAAGATTGGGTTTGGTTGATATTCTTGCTTCCTCTCTAAGAACAGCAAAGCTATATACTCACACTCAATGTTAGAGGCGAATGACAGCGATGTGACATAGAAACTGCCACAGTCATAGCCCACAGCCCGAGCTTCAATTGGTTTTTTGAGTTGTGCTGGGATTTAACGGCACATCAGCACGACTACGGCCATATTACGCCCAGCACCACGAGATACATTTACACGTCAAAAAGGTTGATCAGAGTAATATGTAAAGTGTAAGCGATGCGTTTACGAGCTATAAAATGAATATCAAAGCTTGTACCGGGTATATACATTTGCATAATCAAAGAATGTACAGCCAAATTAACAAAAAAGACGGATATAACTAAATATGCGGCTTCCTGTGTGGATCGCCGCATGCTTTTGAAGTTACATGTTTTGAGAAACGCAGAACACAGAAATGATAAAAATAACAACAACAACAACAACAAAAAGGAGAGAGCAGAGAACTATATAGAAACAAAATACTTACAATATTGTGAAAAGAATAAAATAACACCCAGATAAATTCCCTCACTTTTTGAAGACTGCTTACCTTCAAGCACCTTGATGCCCTGCCTCGCCTTGAGAAAGTTTCTGACACAGAGGTAGGTCGTGGATAGTGGGGCAAACTGCTCGTTATCAGGACAAGATCAGTGTGTCACCCTCGGGCACGGCCTCGAGCTCTAATCCTGTTACCAACACACTCGCTTCTCGATTCTTTAATCCAGTTACCACCACAAAGTCAACAACTGTGCGCTGGGCCTTTTTCTGTCAGATTCAATTCACTGTCAGGTTGAAAACGCGACTTGTTGAACGCTTCCCTACATCCAGACTGGCGACCTGCACTGGATAGATCTGTGCTAAATCCGTGTCGGGAACTTTTTTCGCAACGCGGGGCGACATTCCATTCCAAGTGAACCATAACATGACCTTTAACCTTTGCTCTCTCGCGTCCCCTCACCAAAACAAATCGTCGGCACGGAGAATGGTAGACCGTTTTACTCGAACTCGCGGGCAGAGGTCCCCAGAACAAACGGGTTCTTGCCAACAATAAGAGAAACTAGATAGACGGTTTATCCTCGACTGAGTCTGTTACGAGAGCCGATTGGATACGAAACAGATCCCAATGTTCCATGGTGGAAACTGGGCGTTTTCCAACCGATTACACACTCAATTACAGCATGTGTGCCCTATTACTCAAAGGGCTCTATAGATAAGAGTGCTAGGAGGCCATTTAGCGTGCTCTATGGTCCATCTCCCCTATACCTTACCCTCTGCCGCCCCCCCCCCGCCCCCCATTGCCAGCCTTCCCCCACGGGGAAGAATGCCTATATTTTTTCGCACCAGTAACATTTAACAACAAATTATAACCAAAGTGTAAAAACAAAAAACAAAAAAAAAAAAAACGGTGGCACATACGTTTCAATGTTAAAGTTGTCGTTGATAAGATTATTTCCTTGATTCTTCCTACCATTAATCCCCATCAGCTGCTATATGGTCCCTGAATAACAAGATCTAAATATACTTTTGATTATCAACAATCTTCAGTGTGTACGGCTTCGTAAAAACACTTTTTAAAAAAATAAATAAACTGCAATTAACCCTTTAAGAGCAAACTTTTCATTTACAAAAAGATCCCAAATGCCCTAACTCTTTGTATGCCAAACGCAATACATGTACAAAGCGTTTCTGAAATTCGTTGAAGTGCACCAAGTGATGAAAATATCTGTTTCAGACACCTCCATATTTGTATCTACTAAAGTTGGAAGTCTGACATCCCTGAAGAGGGTTAGTAGTGCGTGGAGTGACCACACAGGTGTGGGGTGGTGACTGCTACGGGACAGCACTGGCCAACGACCTAGTACAGTATCTTTATGTAAACCATGCAATGTTTTTCTAGTAACTGAGCCTTGCCATTGAACCATTCAGAAATAAAGGTGTGAATGATGCCTGAAATCTTCTTTATATCCTGGCCGAGCAGGCATCTGCATGGACCAACATACTGGAGGATTTGCTAACAGAGGAAATAAGATATTTCAAGCGAAAATATAGTTTATTTGTTTTGTTTGTGTTAGAGTTTAATGACACATCAGCACGATCACAGATATTTTATCTTTTATCTACGTCAGAAGGTTATCCATTTTGGAACATCTGCTGAGCCATTAGGTTTCAACAGCTCCATTTCATTTCATCTCAGTAAATGAAAAGTTTACTTTCAGGGCTGATGATTAATGGCACCCCAGTACAACTTGATGCAGAGAAAACAGGCCGGAATCGACTCGCGGGTTCTGCCCCAGGGGATAGAAGGACACGAAGATCGAAAACCCGCATTTTTTTTCAATGACTCAACGGTCTCCTGACTTCCTGTGGGTAGGGAAGCCCGACGTCTAGCTATCTCGAATAAGGGTAAATATATTTCGGAGGTCCCCTGTGTACGTTACGCACGTTAAAGAATCCTTGGCAATTCAACATCGATGGAAGAGTAGGCCTGAGTACCGTTATCCGAGCAAATTTCCAAATTCCAAATTTCTACCCACAAAAATTTCTCAGCAAAAATTGGCAACTTCTAAAAGCCGAGACAATCCTATCTCTAAGGATTGAAAGGCTTAAGAAAAACAAATGTGGACGAGACTCACACAACAGCGAAGAAATGAAAACAAGAGCCCTCCCAGTCGAATAATAATATAGAATTTAATCCAGGACACAGCATAGCAATAAAGTACAGGCGCAGAACACGCATAGGGCATCTATTGTCTAACACTCGTGCGTATCGCACTTGATGAACCTTAGTACGTTCGCACTATACACACACCTCTCTCTCACTCACTGACCGGGATCTGTATTCATACACACATCAGCCATCGAGAAGCTTCCTTCTAGTGCTTTTTCTGCACAACTGGTGTGTCACGTGATATAGCAAACACACGCACGGTCTGGCCGGAACCTCTCTAACCTTCAAGATACACACCTCTCCTCTTCTGACCCCGCGCTATGAATAGCTACATGAATCATGCTATCTCGGACTACAACCGCTAGATCTAGTTAGTGCACATACTCGACATGATTCGTGACAGTCCGTCTCTCTGTCTGTTTGTTTGTCGATCTGTCTGTTCCATCAACATTATTTTCATATTATTATATCAGACTATTATATTTCTTTTAAATAGCTCAAACTATCACCATCAGCATACTGAAAGCTTGGTATGGCTATTCTGGTCAAAGAGACCTTCACAATATTTTAAGTTTGAAACATTGCACTTTCCAAATATGAGACACCACACGATGAAATTAGGCTCTCGTCAAATTTTGACTATAATTTGAGCATATGGAGTTATTGGTACATGTATTACTGTAAAGATTATTCACTTCCCTTTCTGTGGGTGAAAACATTTTTGTTCTACTTTATGTAGAGGTCGAACTACTCACAATTAAAGACGATGGGAGTGACCTGTTGCTGCTGCTGAATTTAGTGAGAAAAATGGCTGATCACTTTTGTAAATCCTTATCAATCGTTGTTAGCCCATGCCACTAAATTACAATTTTTGGGCATTTACTCAATGTATTGCAGCAAATTTAACTCTGACATGCATGTTTTAAATTAATATAGAAAGGTTCTGTGAAGAAAAAAAAATTCCCTTAAACATTTGGTTCACTGTTGAAGAAGACGTAGTTTCTCAGTTTGAAGAGGGCCTGATTTCATCTTGTCATGTCTCATATCATACAGTATAATAAGACAATAGTCGTCCTTTATAATATTTAGGTATACTCTATCATTTCTTGAATATAAATCTATTTTATTAAACTAAGTATTACAGCAGTCTCTGCTGATGCTTTAGGGTTAACGCCCTCACTAATTTGTCACACACTTTGTCACCAGGTCGACGTCAAAGATGAGAGGACATCGACATGTCGCTTAACTGGCAGTATTCAAATCAAGGGCTTTGATTTTGGGTGAGTCACACTTATGTGATGAAATCTTCCAATTTTGTGAAGAGATTGTATAGAAATGTTTTGATTTTGATCATATTTATTATAATTATTTCATATTAAAGTTACATCACTCTTACGGTTATATAAAATTCAATACTTGTAACTAATTCTGAGATGACTAGAAAAGAAATAAAACTTCTCAAGTTAAATGAGTGTTTTTATTTCGCCAGAAGAACAATATGAGAAGGAATTTTGGAAATATATCCCTAACAGCGATGTCTCCAGCTATTAAAATAAATCTGAATTGTTGAGGATGATTTACATTACATATCATACATATGCATTAACTCCAAATGTTTTCACTTTGCCCAACACCTAGAGACGTTTGGCTTCCTTACCCAAATTTTCAGCCCACTTCATTCTATCCAAATAGGATTCATCATCATACCAGCACCTTTTCCTCTTGTCCTTCTCCTTACAGTCAATATCATCATCTTTCTTATTATTTAACAGAAATATCTTTTAAACTTAAAGTAATGAAAATAATGAAACAAATGACATTTTGGAGAGCTGGTAAGTTAAAACTTGGAATCAGCCAAATTTTCAGATGTGGTTGGCAATCAAACAACAATGAATAAATAAATAATCATCCTCACCATCATCCTCATAACCGTTAATATCATAACTAAATCATTATCATATGCATATATATAGTGATTATCATTATTATTATTACTGTTTACAGAACATATCATCTATTCAAGATCGGCGACTATATCGCTTATCAGGTTCCAAGTCGACATTTCCAGCTGCAGATTCGTACCTGGCGGTGTTGGAAAGTTACGTGTATATGTGGCGTTGTGGTTCAGGAAAGGAACGACATCATTATGTACGGCCGAGCTACAATATTCATGTTTACATTAGCAAGAGAACTGTACTCTACAGTTTAGGGAGACATAATGTACACAGAAAGACAAGAGCAAAAAAAAACAGGAACTGGGGAAAATGAAAACACGAGAGGACAGTGAGAGCAGATATGATATATTATAAGATGATGTTTTATATGTATATATTTTTATCTATTTATATCGACAATGAGTATGTCATGTTGATACACTGAAGGCACAGATTTCCAAAATACTTTTAAGATCGACCACAGTAGTGACAGTCCCATTCCCAAGGCTCACTGAAATCTGCGCCTTTCTAACCACGGCAGTCGTACACAGCGATGGGGGATAAAACCATGACATCATGAGTATATGAGCACCCATTGATTGCAATGGTTATTCCAGTGCACAACGTCATGTCGTCCACAGAAGATGGCGTAAGTCGATGTGTGTGAAGGGGCCTTAGCATTTTTTCTCATAAACATCCGATGAATGTAATCATAGAATGTCATCTATGTGTCTTCCATTTCCGAAGCACAGTAATTAAGCAGTGATGGTGAAATATCCTAATTTTGTCCACTACAGAATTGATCAGTGCGACCAACTCTTTGGAGGTCCTCAAACCTCGCCGGTCGTTCAAATTGCTCGCAAACTGGGTGAGGGTACTGTGGTCCAGAGATCCAACACTGGAGAAGAAATAGGAGTAAGTGTCATACTAAACGACAAGTGTTCTGCCTGTGAGGCACCCATCCTTCCATCAACTAACCCATTTATCCACTCATCCATCCATTCATCTATCTGTCCATCCATCTGTGTATCCATCCATTCATCCATCCTTCATTCAATTAATCCATTCATTCATCCTTTCATCCATCCATCCACTTATCCATTCATCTATCCATCCGTCCATCCATCCAACCAACTATCCATCCTTCCATCCATTTCATCTATCCATCCCTAATCAATCCATACACTCATCCATCCATCCATTCATCAGTCCATTCATTCATCTCACATCCATTTATCCATCCATTCACCCACGCCCCCATCCGTCCATCCATCCATCAATTCATCCATCCATTTTCTATCTTTCTCTTCATCCATCAATTCATCCCTTCATCATTTATCCATTTACTACTCCATTCATCTATCTATCCAGTTATCCATCCGTCCGTCCATCGATTCATCCATCTCTCCATTATGATTCTGTTTATCAAAGCTTTCCTTGCATTTATCAAGTTAAAATTATTATTATTATTATTATTATTTTGTTTTTATTTTTCTTTAACCTTCTACGTATTAGTCTATGACAATCAACAAAAGTATGAACCGGTTTTGGTAGAGCACAACGATATGGGATGATATACCACACCTCGAAGTACAATGATACATCGGCTGCTTTTTATCATTCTCACAAAATGCTTGCATGAATTTGTATACTATTTGGATAAAGACGGCCCTAAATTGTTCAGTCTGGCGCATTGAATACACATAGCACTATTCCTTGCAGTCAGGTTGTTCTATATGGCGAATCTTAAAGAGCATTGGACATAAAAATAATATAGTTACATGCACATTACACCATCTCCATCTCCTGGGAAGAGAAGGTTTATTCTATCACATGTTGTCTTGATTTGTCAGGTATATTTGAGTTCTGGGACTGAGGTAAAGATTCAACCAAAATCAACCCATCTCAATGTATATCTCACAACACCTGGCACTGACAGTGGTCTGGGAAAAGGTATATGTGGTACCAATGATGGCAGAGCTGGTGAGTTTAGCGGTACTTACGTAACAGTTGCCATACCAACAGTAGCAATAGGCATGAAGTCCTCGTCTCGGAGACAAAATACCACCCGTCCCATCCCAAATATCCATCCATCCATCCATCCATCCATCCTTCCATCCATTCATTCATCCATCCATCAATCCATTCATCCATCCAGCCAGCCAGTCAGCCAGCCATCCATTCATCCATCCACCCATCTATCCATCCATCCATCTATCCATCCATGTTTCATCCGACTATGTTTGTTAACCATTAAGAAATCAATTCACAGATAATGAATTCACACACCCAGATGGACAACAAGATAGGGTATGCCCCTTTGGATCATGGTGCGTACCTGACGCCTTCCTGACATCTTGGAAGTGAGTATTATTATTCATGAGATCCCAGTGGTTATCTATTGCTCGGAGAGCCATATTCGAAGGGACAGATGCTTCTTGGTGACACACTGACAGTATGAGAAGTGATTGTGACCTTAAGTCCTACAGGGGAATGGAAAACATTAGAACTTGCTTTTTTTTCCCATTTACTCAATGATCTCATAGCCTCTTGATTGGAATGTCTGACGTCTAGCCTTCTCAGATTATCGAGAATATATTTCAGAGGTTCAGTATGTATGTACGCTTGTTAACGAACATTTGGCAATTATAACTCGGATAACGAATGGGCTGAGAACCACTGCCCTTGCAAAATTTCATTCCCCCCCCCCCCCGCCGTGTCACAACAATATCAACAACGAAACAAAAGCTTGAAGAATGATGAAGGTCATTTTCTTATTTTTGTGTATATTTTACCTGTGTCTCTGAACCTGCCATAAAATTTAATTGTTCGTCTGTCCATGACATTACCAACGGAACTGTTCACTTGGGTGACTTTGGATAGCCTGTGACATGAAAGGTAACTTCAATAATCTTTTCACTAAATGTGGGTGATTTGTCACCTAAATAGTGAGAGTTTGTGTCAGAGTTAGGATTAGGAGGAGGGCTAAGGTTACATAGAGTTAGGGTTGGGGTTATACGATTTAGGTCGTATGTCATCCCAGTTTTGAAAATAATAGAGAAGATGATTATTTAGGTGACATCACCAGATAAATCCTGTCCATTCCCGCTGTGCGACTTGGCGCTGTAATTGTCCATTTATTCTCTTATATTTGTGTAATGCATCACATTTTCTCATTTTGTAGAAATCCACCGAACATAAGAAAATTGCTGTTATCACATTCTCGTCAATCTGAGAACAGGGCCAAAATGCAAAAACAGGGCCATTTCATAGAACTACAACGAATTTTCAAATATTGAGCCAAAGGGCCATTTGATTTCCAGCAATACACAATGCACATACTTGTAATGAGAGAGTGACACTTAGTCTATCTACGTCTGATCCATAGAGTCACTGGTAGCAAGAATTTATTTGAGCACATCCCTGAAGTGCTCCCTGGGGATGAGGTAGTTGTGTACTGTCAGTGTAAGAAGAATCAAAAGCAACCTGAAGATCCCATAACTGACTGCTCAAGCCGAGGGAACACGCCAACCACTGGCACAGCTGTATGTACATTCGAGACATGAGAATGATGTATTTATATATACTTCGATTATGTACCTGAGTATCTCTGTATGCATATATTTGTCTGTTCTACTTGTAGGTGTATTTGTTATCATAAGAGTTTGTCCATAGTATCATTTTGTCCTGTTGCTTTGTTCATTTATTCATCCAAATGAGCAATTATCTGTCTATTCATTCTTCTATTTGACCGTCTGTCTGTACGTCCATCTGTCGGGGTCTCTCATCTTTCATCCATCCATCCATTGATCCACCATTTTCCCACCCATCCATTCATCCATCTATCCATCCATCCATCCACCCTTCCTCCTCCCTCTATCCATTCAACAATTCATCCATCCATCCATCCCACCCACCCATTTATTCACACATCTATCTATCCATCCACCAATCCATCACTCACTTACTCACTCACTCACTTACCTATCCATCCAATAATCTGTCCATCCATCCATCCATCTATCTATGCATCCATCTGTCCATCCATCCAATCATCCCGTTCACCAATCCAGTCATGCAACCATTTATTCATCAATCCATTCATCCATCCATCCATCCATTACCCATTTGATTATCCATTCTGCCACCCATTCATCTGTTCATCCATTCACCCTTCTATTCCTCCATTGTCCAGCCATCCAACAACCTACTATCCAACATCCACCTACCATCCATCCATTTATCCATCCATTTTACCTTGCCTGACCAAGAGTAAATAGACCAATTCAGTACGGTTCGGAATTCTTTTTCTAAGTATTATCTTTTGCTACATTTTTCAGTGCACAAAGAACTGCAAGAACATTCAGCCTGGGATCATGCTACCAAATAAACGAAGGAAAAGAAGTGTAGAGTACATTGATGAGGATACCCCTGACAACAATTACAATCCAGAAGAAATACCAGGTGAATACCAGTCTATTTGAAAATGTCATCTCTTTCCTCTGAGCGATAATAAGAGCCAGCTGGACACGGTGTTCTCTGTTTCAGATCCACAATAAAAGGTGACCGAAAATGGTGTCAGAGGTATCACACTTATGATGACATCGCAGAAGAACATCTCATAATTCACCTGAGATGAGGGTGACTGAAAATTGTTACCAGTCATGCCACTTTGACCCCGAGTATAATCGCGACTGAGAATATTCTCATTCATTAAAACATGAGAGCTCTCGACTGAAAATGCTGTCATCACTTATCTCAGTTCCACCATAAACCTTACCTAAATGACAGGTAGACAGATAGGCAGGCAGATAGAGAGACAGATAGACGCACACGGGAGACACAGAGGAGACAAACAGAGGAGGGAGAGAGAGTGAGATCTAGCTAGGGAAGTTAAGAGAAGAGAGTAAGAGTAATAGCTGCTATGTTACTAGTAAAGGGAAGTAATAGAAAACATTTTTAATGGGAAAACTCCTATGCAGAGACTGCTATTTTCCCCGTTGCGTTAAGTATCAATCTTTTCATTTTATTTATTTATTTATTTATTCAGTAGGAATGATTCATTTCTTAGTATATATATGCATTCATTCATTGATTTGTTCATTCATTCATTCACTCTCTTATATCTATTTATTTAATTTGGCATTTTGGTGAGAAAAAGAGGAAAACATTAAAGACAACACAATCAAAATGATAAAATAATCGAATAGCCACTCTGTTGACATGGAGATGCATCGTCTCTTTAGATAAATGTTATAATCCTAGACATGTGAAAGAAAACATCCCATAAAAAGAAAATTGACATAATAAGAAGATAGGATTTTTGTTGTTGTTGTTGTTTATTTCAGCGTTCATATTTCCCTGAACGTCAGTTTGCTTTTAGTCATTTTTAGAAGAAAAAAAATACAAGACAAATTTACAAAAAAAAAAAAAAAGCTTACGTTATATTCATGGGGTGCATGAGTTAATAACACAGCAGATAGGATTTCTTTGTCTTGTTTCTATGTCTGTCTGTCTGTCTGTCTGTCTCTCTCCCATGCTGGTCCATGACTGATGCTATCGTTTATGTCAGATTCACATGCCAGTGATTCTGATATTATCTGATAGTAAAAAACATTGTCACGGTTTGACAAACTTACACAACTTACAAGAATGTTGCCGGTACCATGTTCGGACATTACTCAGAATTTATCTTTTTTAGGGGGTCACATCTCCTGAAATAATATAATTGATTTTGGAGAACAACAGGATAATGAAGCCAGTCCAGTTTTGACAAGAACATGGTAGACAGGAATCCTTGGTGATGGTCATGGCCGATTCACTCTACACACCAAATTGTGGAGATATCTCAGAGGGGACTTTCACACCAGCTCTCTCCATTCTTGTCTACTAGGCATCTGTCAATGCGAAGATTTTTTCGTTCCATTCCCTGATGTTGTGGGCCTACATTTTTCTTTGCTTGCGTTTGCTCCGTTTTTTTTTTTTTTTTTCTTCTTATGGTTCCATGAGCTTTATGTTTCTTTCCATGGTAGGCATTTTATATGCGTACATTATGTTTGGATTAGTATTTTTATGAAAATCCTCATGCTTCAAAATCTGTCTACGCATTCTTTGGACCAAAAAAAAATAAAAAATGTTTTGCCATGGACATTGAAATATGCAATCGTCTACCTGTGTTGTTAACTGTGCCATATACACTTCATGTAGTAAATAATGACATCTGACTGAAATCTCAGATTACTAAAACGCACAATAGATACGCACCATGAACCACAGTCACAAGAATATCTTAGAATTCCTAATCCACGAATTGTTCTCAGAGGTGCAGGCGGATATGCCGTGGACCGAAGCCCCAATGACAGAGAGTGAAGCCGAGACATTTTGTATTACAGCCGTGAAGAAATCGCCTTTGTATGAGCAGTGTAGAGACAACAGCGAGATGTTGAAGACTGCCAAGGCAGACTGCTTGTCCGATGTTTTGGTGAGTTAATTGCGTTCCATATTTCTGTGACCTGTATCCACTTTGGGCACAAATCAAAACATGAACAAGATCACTACACTGTCACAATAATAGTGATATTTTTTAAAACACAGATTGATTTCTGTTTAGTGCCTCATTACAATTGCAAAGGTGATTCAAAGTGGGTGTAAATCTTGTGTCGAATAAGTCATCATTACCTTTAGAAATGGCATACGTTTCCCAAGAACAGTTGCTTCTTCTTGTACAATGTTTCCTATGACAATTAATGTGTGATATATCATTATATAGACGTTAATCCTCCAATGAGATAGGATGTAAAATTATGTTTTAGTTATTAATGAAAAATCTGAAAACAATAAAAGTGTCCAGAGACCTTTTTATCAGGCTCAAATCTGGATCTGACGATTGTTACCTTGATTTCAAATTAGGAAAAGTAATGTGTACGCGCTGCCAGTTCTACAAAGGATGAATTCAGAACATGACACGTGAGTGTGTGCAATCAATACACGCCAATGCATGTGTGATTTTATTATTATGTTCTGTGGTGAAGGAATGAGAGAAATCTTTGCTGATGACTGGTGTCTTTACAGTTAATTAGAGTGTTAATTTCTATCCCATCTCACCCATGTTCTTACACTTCTATCCCATCTATCGCAACTGTTAAAGATCCGCCACAGTTACCGATTGGAATCCCAATAAACCAATATTATGTAAGGGGGGGGGGCGGGGTTGTTTTGTTTTCCTTTTTTTTTTTTTTTTCTTAAGTGTGTTTGAAAAAATCCTGTCTCCCCCCCCC